>JAVRRR010000459.1:4994-16425 GCA_035927975.1 Rachicladosporium monterosium | reverse complement strand
AGGTTTACTGGTCGATACAAAAACCATGAGATCCAGTACAGCTCTTGGGAGCACTGCCGGGCTAGGTTATCAGTCTACGGCCTGTCCAGGCTGATTGGATCTTACGAAACACGAAGGAAGGATGCTGCACAGTCCGCGGCGGTGCATGCACAATCACTACAGCGAAGTTTCGTCCGACCGATTTTGTGCCAGCCCCGAGGCAGAATATGCAAAGGCCGATATTTGCCTTTTCTCCTTACCACCGGAACGGAGGAGCTTAGGGTTGTAGGGAGCAGCGCCGGTATGCCCAATCAGGCAATACTCATGAGGAACCATACGAGCCAGTGTTCAGCTCCCGGGAACCCGCTTTTCTCACCCCGCTGACGCACCGGGTGCTCTAGTGTGTGCTCTGGGAGTAAGGTACTTGTTGACGCGGACGCCACAGCTTCTTCGGCTCCGCAAAGCCACGTGGATTGGTGCCTGGCATGCTGGGACGACGCTGACTCTACTACCGACTGGAGTGAGGATGTCGTGTGGATGGCGGTGGCCCGCCTGGTAGGCCTTACGGATTGGTCAACTGGACGGCGAGTCGTATTGAAATGATATATGGCTGCGACTCGCTGTAGGGGAGCCAAGTACGTGCAGCACAACACAGCTACAGCCTAGATTTCGGACCCAGAAACTGTCCTGCGCTGCCCAGGAGTTCCGCAGCCTCTGATACAATCTCATCAATGATCTCCTTGGCACTCTGATTCGACTTATTGACGAGACCAGCCACGACACCCATGGGCCTGCACAAAAAGTCAGCACGGCACGATTCGCGGTAGGCGTCACATACCGCAGCTCCGCCCCTTCCATAATCTCGTCCGTCAGCTTCCCCTCCTTCTCCAACCGATCCATCTCATACTCCAACGGCACAACCCCCCGATCCGTCAGCTCCTTGATCTCCGCCTGCCGATTCCTCTCCCAGTCCGCAATATACGGATTGCTCATCGCCCTTAGTGGCCTGCCCGACCACACAAGAGATTTAATCGCACTGTCAGACCCCGCGTTAATAACCCCTTTCTTAGCATACTCGCTCGCACCGGACTCCCTAGCCGTCACAAACCGAGTCCCAATCCACACAGCCTGCGCCCCGAGCATCAACGCCGCAGCCAGCGAGCGCCCGTCGTTCACTCCCACCGCCGCCACGAGCTGCACAGGCTTCCCCGTCAAAGGCGAAGTATACTGCTTGCAGATATCCGCACAAGCCGGGATGAGAATGCTGAACGCGATATCCCCCGTATGCCCCCCCGCCTCGCCACCCTGCGCGCAGATGAGATCCGCGCCGACGGCGCAGGCTTTGTAGACGTGTTTAGGGTGGCCTATCATGTTCATGTACAGCACGCCAGCTTGATGCAATCGGTCGACGACCCTTTTCGGGGCTACGCCGACGGCGGAGACGAAGACTGTGGCGCCGCCTGCGATGATGGTTTCGACTAGAGTGTCGAGGTCGCCTTTCGTGTAGTCGATGTTTGTTTTGCGGGCTCCGGCGCCTACTTGGGGGAGGAGGAGGTCGACGCCGAAGGGGGCGTTAGGGTCGTTGAGTAGGGCTTTCAGCTCGGATATCATTTCTTTGAGTTGCTGGTTCGTGTAGCCTACTCCACCGATTACGCCTAGGCCGCCTGCGTTGGTGACGGCGGCGGCGAGGGGCGCGCCGGATGTGCGGCCCATGCCTGCTAGCATGATGGGGTGTTGGATGTTGAGTTGCTTTGTTAGCTCTGTTGACACTGCCATGATGATTACTGTTCTCTTGTGTGACGGGAGAGGAAGCTGGAAGCTGAGCTGGGAAATGAGGTTGTGGGCTCGACTGTACCTGTGTAAGGCAGGCAGCATACGAGTATATCTACATGTATGCACCCCGAGAATCTCGCGTCCGTAACTTGTAGACCTACCTCGGATGTAAGTCGCAGGGAGTGGGAAGGATGCAAAGCCCCGCGACAGCCCAGTCGCGACGCAGGGTGTGGCATCTCGGGAATTGAATCTGACTATTCAATACAATGACTACATGTACCTAGGTATGCACGCCTCAAGCACATGGACACAGATCTCATACCGAAGCAGTGCCTGCTGCTTCACCACCATCGCACTGTACGACTCATGTGTCAATCAGCCCTCGCCCCCAGAGGCCTGTCACGCCTCACGATCTCGCCAAACGTAGGTCGAAGTCGGAGTGCTTCACGGTTCGTGCGCTGCTCTGCCAAGGAGGATATTGACGCGGTAGAGCAGAGCATTCGAGGTCATTCAATAGCCATTCTGTTTGTTCGACTCCTGGTATGTACGCTCTATTACCGCGCGGAGCTTCTCCGTGGCTTCGCTCAGTGGCAGCTCGATAGATCCTTCCCTGAGTCCGGGATGATACGTGTCATGTCCTTCCAGAAACAGGGCTTAGTCGTCGGAGATTTCGACGCAGAGCGTGGCGAGTTCGTCTTCCAACTTTTTGAACTTTTGGGCCTGGGCAGTGCTTTTGCCCTCCTGATCGTCGAGGCGGACGTGGAGCTCCTCGATCTCGCGCTGTCCGGTAGCCAGCGCACTGCGGAGTTCATCGATTTTGCGATTCTGAGCGGTCACTTACTGGTTCAGATCGTTCATGAGCGATCCTCTGAGATGGACGACTTTTGGACGGTGATCCGGAGTGGTTGACCTTCCAGCGTTCTCATCAACTAAATTTTAATCAGCAACGTAGCACAGTAAGGTCTCAAGCAACTACATGTACGTACCGCTTGCTCCGGCAGCAGGTCCGGTAACATTCGTAAATTCGAGTCTGGCGGCCGCCTCCCGCGCGCGCACAAGAAGGAACTCTATCCTTGACATCTCCAGCGTCTTCCTCCATTTCAGCTGCTAGGCCCTGTTGAGGATGTCGTCTAGTTCCGATCTGGTCTCGGCCTTGCGGACAGCAAGCTTTGCGTAGTCCGCTGCCAGGCGCTCCAGGTAGATACTCGTGGTATCGGTCACTGCTCTATCGTCAGCGTCTGTGACAGTATTCGGTCTGCCGGCCTGAGTTGTAGAAGAGCGCGTACCGTCTGCTTCTGAGCTTGGAGCTGTAGTCCCGGGTGTCATGATCGGCTGCTGCTCCGTGGTATTTGTCATGCCGTGCACGCTATCATGGTCCTACATGATCTCATCAGCATGATTGATAGTGTCATCTACGGTCGAGCCCGTCCACCTGTTACATACCGGCGCCTTGGAAGAGCTTGGTTGGTCGCGGCGACTCTGACGAGGCATAGCTGCCGACGTGGTGGTGTAGTCTGACAGGAACTGGCAAGCTGACCGGACAAGAAGGCCGGAGTATGTGAAGATGATGTGGGAAGTCTAGTTTATGTCAGCCAAACGATGCTGCGAGCGAAGACTGGCAGATGTACCACGAGAGCACGGACCCTTGTAGGCAACAGAGTTACCTCCTACCGTGTCGACATTCGCACGTTATGCGGGAAGTATTGCAGAGGGCAGGTAGCCGTAAGACCCGCAGAAACTTGCAATTGAACGTAGCAGACTGACGGGCGACTGTCTCGAATTGTCGTGATAGTACCCTCCGTAGGTACCAGGATCACTGTTCCACATTCCGCTTGGCCTGCAGAGCATAGCTTATCAGGCAAGATATGACGGAACACACGGGTATCCGCGGTTGAACAAAGGAGGTCGACGGTCAACTGCTCCGGCGCATACAGTCTCCTGGGTCGCGTTCCCGTAACGACAACCGCAGCGACCCGCTGTGCGCCGTCACCGCCGTTCCCAGGCAGTGATCCCAGCCGTGGACTTCCAGCAGAGCCGTGCGGCAATCCTGTTTTGCCGTTCGCATCCTGGGAGCCAGACACATCCCGAGCGTGATGCAGGCAGCCCGCAGAAACGTGAACAGTGGTTTCTTTGTTCCGGGTTTGGCCATACCAGGAATCACCGGTATCTATCCAGTAATGATATGCAGCAACCCGTTCTGCGCCATCACTGATGCCGCGCGGATCCTCAGCATGTCCCAGAGTAGATGTGCGGTCATTCACTTTCAGCGGCGCCACGCGGCATCATCGTCTCCTCGTTCGTGTGCTGCAAGGCAGACATAGCCCGTCAGAGGCATAAATCCAGGCGACCTGCAGGAACGTGAGCTATGCAGTCTCCTTGATGCGCGTTTGACCACTGTGAGCCTGCGTCCGGGCCAGCAGAGTGGCCACACCTTGAGCCGTCGTCCAAGCCAGTGAAATCAATGTTGGCGGGTGACTTTGCTCCCGTGCCCAGCCTCGCGGCATCTTGCAGAGACCTGACGGGGACAGCGGATCTTCCAAGACGCGCGTTTGACCACACCAGGGGGTCTGCATCTGATGCTTTGCCACTGCATTGAGCGAAGCTGAGTCTTGCTTCCGAGACCGGTTCCTCGACTTCCCACAGGACCATGACGGGAGCAGCATTTCCAGTTTCTTTGAAGATGCGCGTTTGACCATACCAGGGAGCCCGCGCCCGGTGATGCGCCACTGAAGTGACTGGAGTGGGTGATGACGATGAGCCGGATAGCCATGATGATGACCCGGATGGTGATGATGAGGATCCAGAACGTAAGCCGAACCAACGCCTCCCCCTCCCGCAGGCAAACCGGCAGCCATCTCTTTCTCGATGCGCGATTGCCGACACCGCACGCTCCACACGTTCCACACCGCACCCCAGGAGCCAGCGTCCGAGTCGCGCCACCGTCACCACTCAAGTAAGATAGCCAAGGCAGCTGCAGTCAGTGTCCTCCGCCCATCGCTCGATGAAACAGACACTGGTGAGCCGGGGGCGACAGCAGTGCATCTTCGCCCAGCAGGAATGAGAGCAACATTTCCAGGTCGTGTTGGGTAGCCGGCGCTGTGAGATGAAAGTAGCAGTAACCTTGCCTAAGTGAGTGAGAGAACTCCAGTGAGATGCGAAAAGAAAGCAAAGCAAAGAAAGCCAGCAGAGAACCTTAGAAGGTACGGTAGCTCACCTCATACCCACCCATCCACACCAACAAACCCATCTCAACGTAAAAGTACCGAGCCACTACGCTTCATCCCAGCTCCGTGTCAGCTCCGCGCACCGAAACCTCAACTCACCATCGTCTTCGTCTCAACAACGGCAAGAAACGACATGCACCTCACATCGCTCTCCCCTCCTCTCCTCTCCCAGCACCTCACTCACTCCGAAAGGATACACGCAAATCCAGCCACCACGCCCACACAAGGTATACGAGAAGAAAAAGACAGCATGCACGTTAAAAACAGGTGAAAAGTACCATACGGCGCATCGTCTGCCCCCAGAACCCACCCGCACACAGACAGCAAAACGCCGCGGAACGCCGTGATGATCCCCAGTGGTATTCCGCCCTTTCGCTCCGAGGCCCTGAAACTGTTCACGCGCGACAAGTGTCGCCATCTTATTGGTGCTTGTGCATGCCCCCTCCGCTGCCCCTTCGCCACCTAGCAGCGGAGAAGCTCCGCCCGCCATCCCGTCCCGTGATTCTTCCTCCTCCTTCTTCTCGCCGCCGCACAATGATATCGCTCCGCTGCAGACCGTGAGGTAGTCCACAGCCTGCCCGCGGGTCAACGAACAGCGGTGGTATGCAGACAACACACATGCACACAGCTCACACGCGCACCATCCTGTTGCACACTCAAAAGATTCAGCACGCTTTCTCTCTCTCAATAAATCATGCACGTGTGGACAGTGTTTCGGCCGGGGGCTATATGAGGCCGCACATGCGCAGGTTCTCCTGGATGATGATGTCGTTGACGGCAGCCATGACGAAGCGGATCTGCATCGTGTCGGTGGCGCAGGTGAAGTGCGTGTAGATTTGCTTGGTGGGGTGTTGGTTGAGACTACAGAAGTATCATATGTCAGTGTCTGGGTCGAAGCTTGGGAGGGTGTGGGAGTGGGTTGGTGTAGGACTTACGATACGAATCTGTTTAAGATATAGTCGCACGCCGCGCCGTAGTCTTGCCCGCCCTCGTAGTCTGGGAAGTAGTTCTTCATGGGCGACACGGGCAGCTTCTCCTTGAAGCGGTCGATCTTGTTCAGGAAGAGGATGATGCTGGTTTTGGTGAACCAGCGACTGTTGCAGATGGAGTCGAAGAGGGTGAGGGCCTCCTGCATGCGGTTCACCGTCTCGTCCTCGAACAGCAGCTGGTCGTACTCGGAGATGGCAACGAGAAAGAGAATGGTAGTCACGTTCTCGAAGCAGTGGATCCACTTCTTCCGCTCCGAGCGCTGCCCGCCCACGTCGAACATGCGGTATGTCAGGTCGCCGATGATGAAGGTTGTTTCGGTGATGCCGGTGGTCTTGACACGTGATCGCAGCACGTCTTGGTCGGAGGGCACGTATGTGGGCGTCGCGATCCGGTCTACTGAGTCAAAGTAGTATTTGGCGCTGTCGTTGAGCTGGTATTCCCGACTTCTTTGGAACGCCGCTTGTACACCGGCGTCTGCCCACAACGTCTTGACCGCATTGCCGACTTCTGGGGGCAGCACATCGCCTTCGATCTGCGCCGGCTGCATAAAGACCGTTTGTACGTGGTACTCGGCTCTTTGGTCGTCCAGCGGAAGCTCCAAGCTCTCCATCGCCTCCAATATCACGCGCATGGACTGCACGGTGTTTGAGAAGATGATCTGCGCCGCATGTCAGCGGTCGTACGCGTGCCATCCCAGCCCGGGCATCGCATACTTCTCTAAAGCTTTCCCGCTCGTCTCTGGAGTAGCCACCCTCGTGTATGAGCTTCATCTGTTTGAGGATCGTCGACTTGCCGGACTCGCCCGCACCCAACAGCAGCATCTTGATCTCATTTCGGAGACTCAGCTTGTCTCTCTTCAACTGGTTCTCAATCTCCTCATTCCTCTGCTTCCCCTCCTTGGACTCTGAACTCTGCCCGCAACCCATCGTGCCAGTCGGTGCCTGTTGTGCGCGGATGTGGTGTGGTGATTAGCTGTGCTGGCGCTCCGATGACGACTGTCGTATAAATGCGCGCGTGGTAGTATTGGGTGGAGGATATTAGGGTAGACCTGGAGCGGTATCGTTAGTCGAGAGCTAGACACACCAACAGTGACCGCGAGCCCGTGCGGGACGGCGTTGGCGACACGCGGCACCTCGCAATCGTAATGTCGGTGGTCCGCTCCGAATTCTCGGCGATATATGGCGGGTAATGGGGTTGTTTCAAAGCGTTTCGATGCGTGACATAGCTGCGTTTCACCAGTGATGATGCGCTGATGGAGGCATCGTACCCGAGCGCAACCTCGGATCTAGGTCCGACGTGTGGCCTTACCTCGTGATGATGCCGCTCGTGAGCAAGCAGTTGTATTGCCGGTCGGGGTGCTTCCTGCTGGCGGCGCGGTGTAGACTCGCTGGGTGCAGTTCCCGACACCTGCTCTGCTCTGCCCTCGGCGCGTTTCACGGACGCGGCACTCGCCGTAGCTTATCGCACGACTGCTGACTGGCGCTGGGTGCCGAAAGCGGTGGTGTTTGATGAGGTGGTGTGTGTGGTTGGAGTGGTGGTGGTGGTGGGTGTAGGAGCAGCGGGCAAAGGAGTATGATGATTGGTAAAGGACAGTGCAAGCTGCCTTACTGGGGTTAGGGTGTCCGGGAAGAGCGGTGGAGAAGGGCGATCGGCGGACTACGGCCCGGACTTTCCCTGACCGCTTACCCGAGTCCAATCACGCCCGACTGCACCACTTTCAGGGACGGTGATGGAGAAGCGGGAGGTGCAGTGAAGGTGAGTGGGTGGCGATGGCGACGAGGTGTGAAGAATGGCTCGTTGGGTGGGTGGAGAGTGGGAGCAACGGGAGGGAGGCTGGCACGGCGGGCGGGCGATGTGGTACGGCGAGAGGGGGGGGGGGGAGGTGGGAAACAGGGTTGATTTGCGGTGGAGCAAACCAAGAGAATGGAAGCGGAGGAGTGTAATAATAACCCCCTGATCCAATCGAGCCTCTGCGGGCCGCCAACCTTCAAGCGGAGTGTTTCACCCTCGACTCTGTCTCAGGCAGCCTGCATACACCATATTGCTTTAAGGGTCCATCAATATTTGATGATGCTATCAAATAAGGTACCTTACTCGCAGACTCTTGCAGTAGCGGACTGTCATCGACGAGGCCTGCAGACTGCAATGCATCACGGCAACGAAACCCGGCATTATTATTGTTCCGAGACAGACGGTCGACATCGCCCGTCAGCAAACACCGGACCTGATCATGTTCCATGTGCCTGGGCGGGGTGTTCTAGCGTTCCTTCGTTCTCAAACATCGTTGTCGTCAGCACGATGATGATCCTTTACAACTCGCGCTCAAGCGTCCGGAGACGAAGATGGCCGTTGCTCCAGAAGCTGCCGAGTCAGTCGTGATCGCCCGCGCATGCGAACCTTCAACCTATAAAGCAAACCGATCGAAAAGCCGATCCTCCCGCCATCAAACGTACCGCCTCTCAAACACCAACGGTATCCAACCCAGTCTCCCCTCTGCACCCCAAAGCTTCATCAGGCCCGAACGCGACCGCGCCCGATGACTCGACAACTGCCGCTGCCAAAGCAAGCCCCACTCCCTCCACTCTTCCAGCCCTCAGACGCACACATGCACGCCACCCCCGGCTCTCCGCAGCCTGCTGCATGAAGCCCCACGACGCGCTGTAGATCTCGTACCGAAGCTTCAAGCCACTGGAGACCTCTTTGGTCGATCGCTAGGAAAATCCGAAGAAGCAAGCAGAGAAGCGAAACGGCAATCATGCACCACTAGCCCTCCTGCTCTCGTGCATCATGTTCGCAGCATGCACACTCTCATCGGCACCAGCCGCCCCACTCCATCCACCCAGACAATCGAACATCATCTGATGATCATCATCGTACACACTGCGCTGGCGCAGTCGCACCCGCCAGCCAGCCAGCCAACCCTTTCCTTCTTGCACACGACTCCCGTCTCACATCTCTAAGCGACCCGGGTGCCCTACCCGACGCAAGGTCCTTCGGTACTTTGTGCTGCCCCAGCTGGACCAGCCCAGTGCTACGCTCCCGGCTACGTGCCTATGTGCATATGCACGACAGGCTGTCGAGGGCTGTCGGGGTGGACGGTGGACCACCTCGAGCAGTAGTGCTGTGGGGAGGCAGGTTCGGTAAAGTCGAGAGGAAAACTGTCTCCGCTGATTCGGGCCAAGTGCTCGTCGTACTTGGGCTGCCTTGTCGCAGGTCTGTCTCACACTCTCACTACTCTCGCCGACGCCTTGCCCGGTTGTCTGGGCCGAGAATGTCTCGTATACCACGATTGGGTAAGCAGTGAAGTGTTTGCCGACAGTACGTGCTATTGGTTGTGGAGTGGTTGGCAGATTATACATGAATGGATATGACCGCAACAGGCTTCTTCCGCCTACTCGGGATCTCTACTTGACCATCTGGCCATTCCGTCTACCACGGAGGTAGAAGGGGTATCAACAAGCATTCAGGTTGTCCCTCAAAGCCCAAGCTCTTCCTCTTCCCCGGCTTCAATAATGCTCCTACATCATCATAAGCCTAGTCGTCCGCCTCTCAGCAGTCAACGCCTTCCGATCCGGCACACTCAACCCCCCTCCCCCTCCCACCCCCTTGCCCTTCGCCTCCCCAGACCCAGGCGCCTCAGTCTTCTTCCCCGCCAACCCCCTCATAGCAGCCAACGCATCCCGCTCGCAAAACACCCTCCCGCCAATCTCAAAGTAGTCCTCCGCGAGCACAACCCGACACTCACAACACCTGAAACAGCCCGGGTGGAATTTCCGGTCCACCAATACATCTCCACTCCCACCACCCCCTCCCGTACCAGTAGTACTACTAGAACTACAACACGTCCCTAAATACCCCCCCTCAATCCCCCCCCCGCACCCCTCGCACAAAGACCCATTCGCCTCATGATAATGCTGCTCGCAATACGGCTCGTTGCCCCAAACATAAAAATCCGCCGTCGTGAACGGCTGCGCGCACGTCACGCACCGGAAGCAGGGTTTGTGCCAGCGGCCCGTGAGGCGGCCATCGGCGGCTTTGACGGATTTACCCGCGATGGGGTGGCGGCAGCCGCGGCAGGTGGGTTTCGTGGTTGTGGGGCCGCGGGTCGGGATTGGGCGGGGGGTGGATTGGTGTGAGGGAGGTGGAGGGCGGGCGGGGATGGGTTGGGGGGAGTGTGGTCGGAGGGAGGATCCCGGGTTGGTGGGTTTGTACTGCGTAGGGGCTAGAGTTTGAGATGGGGGAGGTGGGAGCGGTGGAGGCGCGTAGGCTTTGAATTGCGCAGGCGCGGCATTGGATTTTGAGCGCGATCTCGTCGCCGGTGCTGGAGAAGTCGGCCGGTACGGATCGTAGTCCTTGTCGCTAGGCTCAGGGACAAACAACGTCGGCACGGGCGGTAACAAGACTTCCACTGGCTCCATCACCCTAGCTTCAGGCATAGTGTTCGTCCTCGACATCGTCGGCCGTGCCGGACCACCAGGCGCAGCAGAAGGCCGCCAAGGCTCCGTCGCGCTCCGGCCGGGTATCTGGCGTCCCTGCAGCGCAGGATCCATCGGCGACTCCAAAGGCGGGCTAATCAAGGCAGGCAGAGTGGGACTTCGCGGCGGAGCAATAATGTCCTTCGGTGGGGCCGGTCTGGTGAAACTCCTCGGCGGCGAGCGTGAGGCTGGAAGCTCCGCACGCATGCCGGGTTTCTGCGGGTTGAAATTGAGACCGGGGACGCGCATTCCGGCTTCGTCGCCGTAGTGTCGGGGTTCGGTGGTCAGGAGGGAGAGCGCGTCGACGCTGCTTGCCGCGCTGCTGGTTACGGGACTTCGCCCGCTACTGCTGTTGCTGTTTCCCAATGACGGTGCGGACGAGGCGACGGATGACCCGGATCCAGATGGCGTGTGACTCTTCTCCTGCCTGTGTTGTTGTACTGGCCTTGGCACAGGAGGCACGTTCTGGGGTCGATGATCGGTTCGCGGTGCGTTTCTACCCAGGCTCGGCTGCCTACTCGCGACGTGCGGTATCTGGGAGCCCTCCGATTTAGTGAACGCGCCGAGTGCCGGTCTAGGGTCCCGTTGACGTGCATGCGGTTCGCTTGGTGTCTTATGCAGGTCCAGCGAGTGATCTATCCCATCGCTTTCCTGGCGCCTAGGAGATGTCCGACTTCTGTCGCCACCACGAACAACCACCGGAGGCTGGGCGTGCGACAATGTCGAAGGCAGAGCTGCGACTGGCTCTGCACTCATCTTATCAAGAAAGCGTGGGGCCAGTACATCCTCGGCTGGTCGCTCTGGTCTGAGAGGTGGCCCTCGTTTCTGCAATTGCTGTCGGTCTGGGCCCGACCCAAACCCATTCGCGGTAGACGGCCGCGATGTGGATATTGGAGTTGAGTGTGATGTCGAAGGTCTCGGTATCGGCTCATCTGGTATTGGTGGTGGTGCTTGACCCAGTTTTACACTCGACATACTCGGCCTTCGTCT
>JAVRRR010000045.1:46219-56736 GCA_035927975.1 Rachicladosporium monterosium | reverse complement strand
GGCGTCTACCATGCCGGAAACGAGGCAGCAGGCGAGGAGGGGCAAGTCGCCATGGTCCTTTGTTATGGGACCGAGGAGGCTGCGGCGAGACCAGAAGGGAGTGTGGTTCGGGAGAGGGTGTTTCTCGGGGTCTTCCGGGGAGGTGGTAGCGGGGAGGTTTTCGTGTGCGTTGTTGTCCGAAGCGTGCGGGGAGGGGGCAGAGTGGGCTGCGCGCGGCATGGTGGGTGGTGGTCCAACAATGAAACGAAGGAGTGTTTACCAGCGCCGTGATGGGTCTGCAAATGAGCGTGGAGCCGGATGAAGAGAAAGTCTGTCAAGCAGTCGTGAAGGCGCGCAGTGATCTCATTGTCCCAACGGCAGCGACAATGCCATTTCCACCAAGCCGCCGTGGAAAAGGGAGATAGGAGAAGCAACGAAAGCCGTGAAAATTTGTCGGAGGACCGTTATCGCAACAAACCGTTTGCATACCTACCTTATCGCCCGAAACCCACGGCGTCGCCATCGTCACTGGACACGTATGTGTCCGTCGGGTAGTTGTTGCCAAGCAGACTGAGCGTTAGAGGCGGCCTAGCAGGTGTGGTGAAGGAGCAAAGGGAAGGAGGATGTTGTTAGACAAGGAAGCAGGAGCTCTTCGAAAGGTACATGTACTTACATCCAATTGGATGTAAGGGAGGTAACCTCAGAGCTCTGCGATATATTGGATTGCTTGGCCGAATTGTCTCCGGGAACGACGAGCTCAACGGTACCATGTACATGTAATCGCAACACGAAGAAGACATCGGTCGTACACTACAATACATATATTGCCATCGTCCGACCTCCCGAACCCATACCGCCGCTCATTCTCAACTCAATACCATACCTGTCGTCTGTCATAGTCCGCCAATTTTCGACTCAGTCTTGGGACTGAGCGGCAACAGCGCGAGGAGCTAACCGCCGATGTTGCGGAAGCAGACTGACTGCGAGTCCAGCTTGGACCCTGCGATTTCGCTTCGTCACGGTGTAGCGTGTTGTCTTGCATTGCGTCGCACGCGCATTTGTTGTCTCACTTGTATGATGGATTTGGCCTTCACCCGCCCTCCATCAAACAAAGCATCCTGCCTACCCAGCCACGCAATCGCTATTCGCTCAGCGGCTCTCTACCATACCCGACCACCTTCCGCGCCCCCAACCTTCTTCACTTTGCTCGCAGCACTCCCGTCCTTCCCCTTTCCAAGCTTAGTAGTTCCCGGCGTCCTGAAGAACAAACTAGGTCCCTTGCCCTCGGCCACCATATGGCTCAGATAACCCCTATGCCGCTCATCGCGGTAGTACTCGAGATCTTTGCGCGAAGTCGGGTCCGGAAGTCGGAACCGATACCTTCTGCGCTCCTCGGCCACGATTTCGGTGGCAGTAGCAGCTTCGCGCTCCGAAGCCTCCGCACCTTCGCTGTCCTCGGAGTTTGTTGCAATGTCAAGCATGATCCGGCTCTGCAGACTGTGTACCGCATCCATCTGGCCCCCCAAGACCTTCTTCACCGCAAATGGCGTATAGTACCTCGTGGTCACGCTCCCACCCGCCTTCTCCACCGCCGCGATAGCTTCCTTACTCGCGCGTGAGACAACCAGATGGACGGCCGAAGTCAACTCCTCTTTCCCTCGAGCGAGCAATTTGACGCCGTCCCGCGCGACGCCATGGAGGCAGCGGGAGCGGGCGAGTTCGCGCAAGGTGATGGGTTGGGTGGGGTCGAGGCGCTCGGCATTGAGGAAGTGTTGGATGCGGTTCAGGTTTATAGGGGAGAGTTGGGTGTTGAAGCTGCAGTAGTCCTCTTGTTAGCATGCCACTCGAGGTCTCATCTCGCGTGTCGCGGAGGTCGTCGTGGGGAAAGGACGCACTGCTGCTTCTCCCCCCTCGTCCCACTGACCACCCAGTCCGGCGTCTGGCCTCCATTGAATCCCGCCGGGACTTTGCCGTGTTGTTTCTGGCCTTTGTGACCGCGCCCGGAGGTCTTGCCGTAGCCGCTAGAGGGACCACGGCCGACGCGGATACGTTTGTTGTAGGCGCCTTTAGTGTCGGAGAGCTGGGAGAGGATGGACGCAGATCGACGAGACTGGCGTTGTTCGACGTGGATCCGGGTAATCGAGGGGTAGAGGAAAGGCGCCAGAGGGATGTAAGTGGTATGTGCGGTTGGTGTCGAAGCTCGACTAAGAAGGTGCAGGCGGGGAGGCATTGTGGTAACTTGCAAGGTAGGGATCTGGTGCGTGGTTGTGTGAGAGCCGGTGAACCTGAGCAGCTCGAAGTGGTCGAAGCACGAGCCCCAGATCTTCAACAATGCTTGGCAGGCTTGGCGCGATCATCTTCGAGAGGTAACGTGAGTGTGTAAAGTACATCTTGCATGCATCAACCATTCTGTACACTCCTCCAGGCCAGAGTGTTAGCAGCGACGTGACAGCTGGATACTCTGCACAGGGAATACTAGGCATAGCAAGCAAGAAGCAACAGGGCCACATCCAAGAGGCTTGAGACGGAAGCAACACCAATCCGCCGCATCGAACTCTCCATCCTCGGGCTACGATCGAGCGCCCTTCCTCTGCCAAAGTCTGTAACCCCAAAGGGGTGGTCATCTCGAGGACCTACACCCACAATGGCTGCCCTCCATCATCGACGCGAGCAAGGAACGTGGGAGCAACCACGTCTGGCGCAAGAGCGGCGCTGGATGAGCATCTCATCCGCACCTCCGTAGACGATGGGAGGTGGAAATACCACGTGAAGGACAGCGACGGCAGCAAGACAATCAAGGAGACGCAGAAGTGCCGCAGGCGAGGTCATGGCAGACACCTTCCACTCGGCTTCAAGGAGTTTGATCGCAAGACTTCATTACCGGTGAGAGGTGCAGTCGCCCAGATTCACCCTCGAGCGCTACGTGCCCAGCATCGACGGTATACGACGCTTCCGGGCCCTTCTCGCTCAGATCAGTCGCTACACCGCCCGCGGTTCCATCTTGGCCATCGTCTCTCTGCATTAGGGACGAGATGTTCGCCCGAACGTCGAGCACCATCGCGTAGCTCCTGCCGAACATGCTCTTCAATTCTGCATCGATCGGGACGACGAGCCGCACGTACTTGTAGCCCGGGAGGGTCTGCGATTGCTCCTGCACGTTGAAGAGCAAAACTCGCTCATCGAGCAGAAAGGGTGTCTGAGACGCTTGCGGATGACACATCTGCAAACCCCAGCGGTGCGAACCACTCTCATCAGACGCCTACCCGCCCCAGACTTCAAGGGTCAGTAAGTACTTGGCAAGCGTAGGCGGACGAGTCTCTCGTATGCCGAAGACCACCTTCCGGGTCTGGTATCTTCGAAGTCCCGGAGAGCCGGCGCCGACGTGGTCAACAAGGCGTTGGTGTCGGCCCGACACGCACGCAGCACACTCGTACGATGCGACGATCGCTTGACCAACTCAGCAGGTGCAGCACTCGACGATACATGTACATGTATTGAGATGACTGTCTTCTTACCCGGAGCTGACGCCACGTGATTATTGAGGACCGGGACGGACTCGCATGTGTATCGCGAGCCCACGTCAGCCGGCATGTGTTGGGTGTTGGACCATGATCCTTAGGCTGTAGACGGTAGTAGACGCTTATCTCTCGCCGTGATCTATGCGCGCAGGTGGATGGAAGTCTTTTCTCTCATTTAGGCGGCCGATGGACCGCTACGCAGTAGAGTTCATCGTCAACACTGACTTCAGACGGGGGGTAATATTGCATTCGTGGTAAGCTGAAATCTGGGTGTCTCCGACTCGCCAGTCTCGGACCTTACGGAGATGGGTTCCTGTTCTGCGGAAGAGGCAACTCAGATCATAAAGTAGACCGCTTGTTGCACCTGCGGGTACCTCGTCAGGATCAGAGAGCCAAAGGCAAACGCCGTGAGCGACTCCTGGCTGGACACCGTGTGACAGCGATAGCCGGTTGGGAAAACCGCTTCGATGCAGCCCGTGAGACAGCGTCACAGCAGTGACCTCGCGTCGGTTGCCAGTAGCAAGGTTCCAATTGGTGTCATGATCTTCAGAATCCCCACGAACCCGTAGCCAACAGCCTGACTCGGTAGTATCATTTTTGGCGTTGCCTTCGGCTCGGCGAAAAAAAGCAACGTGCAGTCAGAAGAAGCGGACAGGAATGGATGCAGGCTTTGTGGTGGAGGTACCGGTGGGGTCCGTTCTGCCAAAGCTCCCACTATAAAAACCGAGTGATGATCGTACATGTATTCGTGGAGCTCCGGGGGCCTCCGGTGGTGCGTTGATCCAGCCCAAAGACGCCTTTCCAATCAAGCTGCAGGCGAGGGCAGAATGGAAGCGGAAGACACCAGAGCGCACCGATACGCCAGACTTTGACCCGCGAAACAGTGCGCGTCCGGGGCGAGTCACAGCGGTCACACCAAGATTGCCAAGGTAGGTCCAGTGGCCTGTTATTAGGTTGGCTGGAGCCAGAGTGGGAGGACTTTGGGTGAGCTGCGCCACACAGCCTGCGCATGCATGTCGTGGAGACGTGGACGACACTTTGGGAGAAAAATAATAATGGAGGGTAGCGCGGGAAAGCAGTGGTCCGGCAGGTCTCATCGGGCCGCGCAGAGCTCCAGTCGAGGCGAGTCCGAGATGTCATCAATCATCACCACGAAAAGTCAGTATGCGAGAGCATGGGCAGGAATTCAGGAGGTGAGACTTCACGGTCGTGGACAGGGTATGGCGTGCCGCGTGCAGCAAATTCGTGCGCTCGGCGCCTTGCGTGTCCGCTGATCGCGAGTACTAGTGGGGAAAGAAAAGGTCTCGGATCAATATAATATGCAGCTTTCAGGCTGACATGGACGAGGTTGGGTTCGTATGTGTGACGCCGCCGCCGCCGCACTTGCCCAGATTATTATTGACGATCTGACAGTGGGAGTCGCCGCACTGGGCTGCAATGATTGTAGCATGCGGTCGTCCGGTCCACCGACAGACGCTGTTTGCCCGCGCGGTACGGTACTTTTTTGAAGTCTCCCGTCACCTGCAAGGTTCGGCTCGTACAGAGTCTCGATGAGCTGAGAACTGGATCATATGCCGCGACGACCCCATAATCGTACGTGCCAGGAATGATGGAGCCTTTGGGCTTGCAGAAAACAGCCGCCAAGACATGCGCCACGAAGGTCTGATGAGAGATGAACCCTGACAGTGATGAGTGCAGGTGGGCTCAGCGTAGACGATCACACACCAGCGAAACGGTATGGTGCCGTGTGTCTTGCGAGAGCCATCGAACCGCGAATCCAGCTTGTGCAGCATGTCGCTCGTACGGTGCGGACGGGAGTAGTGGGCGCGGCTATTGGCCGGACACGCGTGCCAGCCGATGCACTTGTGCAAGTGCACATGTAGTAGTGAGCGGTGGCCACACGCATACATACATGTAAAGGTATGCGGTTTGAGAAGCCGTACGATGGGTGCGCGCTTGTACACCCAGTTTGCACGCCACGACTAGTTGTAGCAAATCGGCGAAGCGGATTCAATCGTGTTGATTGCGCTGCGAGCCCTGCGACACGGATCCTTGGTCAGGCGCACTATTACGGAAGTACCTCGCATCGCGGACGGAAGCGTCGGAGTGGGTGATGTCGTCTCATCGACACCTCATGCTTGCGTTTGTCGTGCCCCGGCGATGAGGCCCCAATCAAATGAGACGCTGCTCCGTATTCGGTGCCCCATTATTACACCGGAAAGCCACCGTCATCTTCCAACGCTGCATGTGGAGCCAGGCATACATGTGGTAATAGCAGCGGAAGTATGTATGTGCACAGGATGATAAAAAGGAGGGGTTGCTCGGTGACGCTGACTCTGGAGGCTGGTGGGCGTCGACGCCGTCGATACCGCCTGGCGCTCGCTGCGACGGGGTAGCGACGTAGAGGATCTAGCTCCTCATCCTTGTCCGCATCAGACGCTGCTTGATTGGTGGAGCGAATCTGGCGGGGCCAGCTGGCGTTTGAGGGTGTTGCCGGTGAGGTGCTCCCATCCCAGCGGCGAGCAGCAAGGTTGTGTCGGTCAGTAGTCGTCGCGGCTGTGATGATGAATGCATGTGTGCTCGCCAACCTGTGGGACCCCCTCACCCGAACACCTACCAATAACGAGTAGCGGATAGCAGCATTTGCTCCTCGCTAGTCCCAGTTGCGATAAGACACGGGGATTGAAGAAGCTTCGCGGACAGCTGATGTGGCCCGTGACATCAATAATAACCTTCGCCTCGTGACTTGGTAGTTGGGTAGCTCCTTCTCCAACTAGGGTTGACTGGTAGCTCCTTCTCTAATTTACATGACTTTGGCGGCATACCCCTTCATTCATCTCAGCCTCCTGGATGATGATGATCCGGTTGACTCCCGCCTGGCAAGCCAACCTTGAAGCAGCTGCGACCCGCGGCTCGGGCTTGGAACACACGCACGATAGCGGCGGTCGGGACGATGACCCACGTCGCATGGCCGCATCTAACGATTCTCTAACCTTGACCTTGGCCACTCCTGCCGCTAGGTACGGTACGAACACCTTCACAGTATCTCGTTGCCGCCTACCGTACCTACCGTACCTTACCGTACCCTCATCTGTTGTGGTGCGTGGTTCACGTTCCTTCCATCTCGCTGCCGCTTCCTTGCTTGAGCAATCATCAACACACCTCACCTCGCCTCCACCTCACTTCAATCTCACTTCATCTCACTTCACCTCACCTCACCCTTCCTTCCTGTTGCATCGTCGACCGACAGCACTTTCCTACACACTCCCCACGATACCTTATCCACCAACCTCACCAGACTTTGGGCGGAAGAGCAACCCACATGACCGGCTCCCAGGCTTTGGCTACCTCGATTTTGACGCCAACTCCCCATGACTGGCACACGGGAGCCGCATCAGATGTACACGACCTCCGCCGTCCACTTTACGGACCCCTTTGCGCCCAAGGCTGATCACCACACCACGGCAAGAGCGGACTGGGATTTCACCTGGCGGCGGGACCTGGCCAAGTCCATCACACCGCCGCCTGAGATGACCAGACCCTCGCATAACCCAGGGACGGCCGCCTATCAACAAGAGCGTGGGTACCAATATGGCGAGAACATGTCCGGCCACGCTACATACACAGCGCCGGGAGCATCAGAACCGCAATACCGATCGCAGGTCACCTGTCAACCGCAGAGCCGCCATGGCCTAATCTCTCGGCCGGGAAGTAGCACCACATCGCCAGTCCGAGGGCCTCGCCCGCCTGTGTTGGAGGATGTCCGAGCGACCTCGCGGCAAGATGCTCAAGCGACGGCCATCGCACCATCGTTCCAGATTCCGCGGGCCGTAAACGACAGCGGAGGAAGCTTAGCCGAGCTCGCTGCTGAGATAACATGTCTCTTTTGGTTCGAGTCTGCAGACATACTCCGGACTGTTGAGGAGTCACCAGCTCAATATCAATTGGCCAGGCAGCTCGTAGCAGATGCGAAGCCAAATACTGGCTTCCGGAAATGGGTCACTACGATTCTGTCGACGACGCTAGTTGCACAGAATGTGGTCACTTTGGCGTTGCTTTTCATATACCGGTTGAAGAAGCTCAACCCAACAGTTCGCGGGAAGCCGGGCAGTGAATACAGATTGCTCACAGTCGCCTTGATGCTGGGCAATAAATTCCTGGACGACAACACCTACACCAACAAGACCTGGGCGGATGTCTCTGGAATCATGGTGGGTGAAATTCACATCATGGAAGTGGAGTTCCTCAGCAACATGAAATACTGTCTCTTCACCTCGTCGGACGAGTGGTCGGAGTGGCAGTCGTTACTGGGAAGATTTGCCGACTTTCTCCAGCGAGCTTCGAAGCCGCCACCACGCGCACCGTCCGCACCGGGACTGCCACCTATGTCTTCACTCTATTTGCCACGGGCACTCCCTTCGCCTCCCGTGTCCGCTCAAACTTCACCATACGCATTTGACGCTGCTACTCGTGGACCTGCACTCGGCATGACACCAGCACCGTCCCCACTTGCGCCTCTGCCAAGCATGCAACTCACTCAGCAACCCTCTCTGAAGAGAAGTCACGATGACTATATACAGTCTTCCGAGCCAGCGCCGAAGAAGTTCCCGAGTGGACTTCGCAACCAAGCCTCCCTCGCGGCGTACGGCAATGGAGCACATTCGAACGGCCAGGTTCAGCAACCATCCCGGCTCACGCTACCAAGCTTGGCCATTGCGGCGAACGACAGATCTCCAGTGAACGGTACCCAGTCTGCTGGCCTCACCCAGCACTTGCCGCCACTCAACATTCCTGGGAGATCTATGGCTATGGTATACCCCAACGCTCAGCAACTGCCCGGTCCAGTCGGATTCCCCTCGCAGCCACCATCGCAGACGCACTCGCAGTACCACTCGCGGCAGCACAGCCCCTACCCGGGATCTGCCGCGGCTTCTCCGGGAAGTGCCGCACCTCACAGCGCCGTACCGCAGCTGTCTCCGTCGTACTTCCTCCAACAGCGCAACTCGCCGTATCGCCCGGTGCACAACGTATCGAGATTGCTGTATCCGCCGCCTTCTGGTGCTCTCCAGCACCGGCCGCAAGATGTTGAGCAAAGCCAAATGCAGTATCACCCACTTTCGAAAGCTCAACAGCGGTACACTGGCCGACTGCCTTACGTGGCGCAGAATGTCTGGTTGGACGGCAGTCAGCAGCAGCCCTCGACGCCCTTGCACCAACTACCGTCGTGGATGACTGCTCGGCAGCAATATGTGCCGCCTCCACGATGACACCAGTCCGAATTACTCTTTTGCTGCGTACAAAGCGATCGTACACTGGAGGCGTTGTAGACCGATTGTCCGTCAGATTGACGTCGACGGTTGAGAAGGATTGAGACATTGATTTGAGGGTGTTATGTTAGTCAGACAGGTACCGGCACTCTGACAAGGAAAAGAGGGCGGCTACGTTCATGGCGCGCCTGTGCGGTACATCAAGATGGAGGGCCGCACTTCGAGGAGCCGGTGGCATTGCGCGTACATGCTCAGGGGGCCATGCTCGCTGGGCAGTGGGTGCGACCTCACAATACACGCTCTGGTCGATAGCCGTAGACTAGGATTGAGGAATCGCTCGTTACACCTTGCGTTCAGCTCTCTTGCAGCCGTCATGGCTCTCCTCGTGCGTATCGATTTGAGAGCATGCGGGGTGCCTATACGACAGCGTAGGGTGCATGCGGTCTGGCAGAGATGCTGGTGTTGAGGCCCTCTGCCAAGAGCTCACTGCGGCCCTGATGAAGTGAGGTTACGTCCAAGTCAGCAGCAGCGCGCTCTTCGTGAAGGTACGACCTGTCGCATCTTCCGACCCGATGAGCTCCGATTGCGAATGGTTCGAGTGTCTTCTTGTTCTCGTGTGCTCATGTCACAACTTGCATATTACCAAACTGTTGAAGAGCATCACAGTCCCGAGATCCAACCCTCGATCCATCCGACCACAGAGACCCAGCACTACTCACCCCAGCCCGCTCCATGCCCTCCAACTCCCGCCTCTCCGCCTCATCCCTCTCCAAACGCCTCCTCACGCCCTCCGCAACCTCCTGCAACCCCTCCGCCGCCCTCCGCTCGGCCCCGTCAGTCAACCTCCTCTCCTCAATCCCCTCCACACCCTTCATAAACACCTCCTCCACCCTCCCCACTCTCCCCTCAGCATACCGCTCCTCCAACCGCGTAAATGGCGCGAAAATGATACTCAACACCACACAGCCAATCGTCGCAATGAAATGCCAAAGATAGACCACCGCATCGCCAACCCCCCACGGCGCGAAGAACCGCACGAACTGGTCGACCTGGTATAGATCCTCTTGCGACTGGATATACAGCTTATTCGTCGCCAGGCGCGTGCTCGTGGGTTTTCGCGTGAGTTGCAGTTTCGTCGTGAGCGTGACGGGGGAGCGGTGGAAGGGCACGAACCAGATGGCGAAGATCTGGGAGATGGAAACGTAGAGGATTAGGTTCGCTTCGTCGTACGCTGCTCCACTTTCGTCAGCTTGTGCGACTCTCACTGTACTTGATCTGTGGCTGAGGGGTTATCGTGCCTATGCCGTTCACCTGGGCTTTGACGCGAGGAGACATGATTTTGTACCAGCGGAAGATGGCGTGGATGAGCCAGCGGCTGCCTTCGAAGCTGCCGGTGCGGCAGAAGGGGTGGGTGAAGGAGGCGTTGGGGGTGAAGTATTGGTTTATGGTTTGCGCTTGGGTTTTGGGGGAGCCTTGGGTGAGGCGGAGGACGATGTCGGTGATTTCGCGGACGGGGTCGTCCATTGTGGGCTGAGATGTTGGGAGTGGATGAGTGGTCGAGTACGCTACGGTGGGGACGGAGACTTGAGGGAGGGGGAGTGAGAGAGAGACCATTGCTGGAAACTTGAAGCTCGTGCAGCCCGGGCGGCTGTCACATGCAAATCCAACGTCATGGTGATTTTTGAAACGAACCCGACTGGAACTCAAGTTGAACCTGAAATGAAGATCGTTCCAACATGATCGTTCGGACCCA
>JAVRRR010000447.1:0-16763 GCA_035927975.1 Rachicladosporium monterosium | reverse complement strand
ATAGCGACAACAGCAGAACAGCTTTGCGAGGAGCTGCCCGGCGAGTTTGCGCAGTATATGCAGCAGGTGAGAAAGATTTATAAAGGAGGTCGACCACATTATGGGAGGTTCCGGCAGAAGTTCAGAAGACTGGCAGAGAGGGAGGGCTTGAAATATGATAACGTGTACGATTGGACGATTCGCCGCTTCTCGGACATCGGATGAGGAGCGTTCTGATACAGCGATATGGTTGGGCTCCACTGGAATGCTACATAAGTTACTCCAAGCGTGGAGCAATCTCCGCTAGACCAGCTTCCAGATGCAGACAGCCACTTCTGTCTCATGTGTACCGACGCTGGGTTCATTGCAACTAACACCGGAGATGCTCACTTCTACTTCTCTTTCTCGGGCGACCACATGCGATGACTGTCGTGAGACGGTGGGCTGGCTGCCGCTGCGCTTGCAATGTACTCGCTGATGTTACTACCCTTGGACGTTGCATGCTCGCGTTGGACGGGCTCAGATGACGCCTGAGACAGTTCGACCGGGCGTCCTAGTCCGACCACCAGTCAAGGCGAGGAACTCTGCAATGGCGATGTCGACGCCGCCGTGCAAGCTCTCCGCTGGCTCCCATGTGTCTTCCCACCGCACCCTGTAGAAGAGCTTCCCCTTCCTGCGCGCGCTGCTGACGATCCGATCAACGACCCCCCGGGGCTCGACGGGCTGCAGACTCGTAGACAGGCCAGACGCTTCTCATGCAGCCCGGCGCTTTCGTGGACGGACTGAGCATCGACGTTGAGGCGTCCCGCAACGCTGTAGATGGACAGACGGACCTCGCGCCTGCCGATCAGATGGCGTATGGCGTGACGACGAGCCACTCTGACTTGTGCCGCCGGCCCCATCACTTGCGCAGCCGTCACAGACGCTGAGAGGTGGGTGTCGAGGCTGCCCCTGCCACCGCCTTGGGACGTACGGGGCGCCTTCATCGTCGCTTCTGTCAGAGTCTGCGCCGGTGGCCTGATTGAGCGGGCCGGCCATTTCGAATGTATCTTTCTTGGACTCAGCAAGGAGACCACCATGTTCGAGGCCCAAACTTGCGGCATCGTTTGCCAGTTTCAGCGAATTGCTATGACACGTCAGTCACAGTCGACGTCGCCCAGCAGAGATAGACACCAAACCCACCTTGACTGCATGACGGGAGCGTTGCTCTCATCGTTGAGCCCACCAAAAAAGTCTTCTGTAACCAGTCCATCCGCGATTGCGGCTGCAATGGACTGCGGGCACGATGGTGCTGCTGACGGCGTCTCATTGCCGTGGCAAATGTACTGTGCGCTCTCGGGTCGAGGTCCGGAGCCTGCGACGAGCAGCCCACCCAGCCTCTCCACGTCCAGGCTGTGTCGAGATGCTGGGCAAATGCTTCCCCGATCGTCCGTTTCTTCCCCTGCAGAGCGTGGCGGTCGGCGGTCTAAGGCGCCTCCCATCCTCGGCTCTATCTTACGTTCGTCTTGTACATGGGCGTGAGAGGCGCTAGTGGCGTTCGAGACCGGTCCGTGTGCTGCAGCGAAATCGTCAGGCGGGATGTCGTGCCAGAACGCTCGGTCAGACTCCCAGGCAGCTGTCCGCCACCCGTACACAAGCTCTTGTGTGTCGTGCGTCTCATCCCCGAAAGCCGCTGTGAATGCCGAGAGCGCGTCCATTATACCGGCGGAATGAAACGCAGCGGTCGAAGCGGACGTATCAGCTGGTGTAAATTCTGGAGGTAGAGTCTTGGGACTGGCGCTGGGCGCTCCATCGTGACTGTGCAGACCGCCCACGCAGTCGATATCTGTGGGCATGAGTGCTGCTGAGGTCAGGCACTCGTCGTTTTCTGCTCGTTGTACGCCACCGCATGCGGCGGTCTTTGCCGCTCCCTGAGCAGCTAATGGTTGGAAGTCGGTCGCTCGAGATCCCGCATTCAAGACGCTCGCGGGGCACATTCGCCTGCACTTTGGGAGGGGAGGCCCGGGGTAGAAGATGATGTTGTTTATTTGGCCTGGAGACGGACACCAAAATGGTAGTGAGGATGGCATCGGTCGGAGCAGAGACGGAGGGGAAATAAGCGTCCTCGCCAAAGAAAGTGGCCACCGAGCAGCAGGGAACACGGGCTTCTCACACGCGTTGATGTCTTCCCAGCAACCTCAACCGTTTCAGCCGGAGATCGTTCGCCACGTCATCCACCGCAGTGTGCGGCCGGGGAGTACAAGGTGAGCTCACCCTCAGCCAGTCGGCGCCTCGCACCTGAACAAGAACTCTCAGACTCTCTACCCATCAGCCGTGCACCTCCGAAGTGAGACGCTGCAGTATGATGGCGGTGTAGCGATTCGTCTGGAATCCAGTCGCGACCAATTGCGTGCTCGCTGGCACCGCCAGGCTGGCCTGGCTCGGCGCGGAATGCGTGGCTGCGCCTTCATCGCACTGCGAGAGTGGTCACATGACAGCTATCCCGCCACTCAGCCCGGGTACTTCTGCAGAGACACGTCCCCGAGAAGGCAAGCTGATTTCAAATCGCGCACTCGCCGGTGCACGCGGCCCAGCCGTCTTCTGCAACAGCCCTTGGTGACGCCGCATATACCCCTGCTAGCTTCGCAGGGATCAGTCGATCGGTGAAGGGCAAGCTCGCCACGCAACGCTGGGCAAGGCAGCAGCTCCTGAAGCAGCATTGAGGGCTAGAGCCTGGCCCAGCGTGGAGTGTGACCTTCCTTCGTCTGTGCCATCCGGGGCAGGGCTCTCCCGATATGGCAGCCAATCATCAGGACACTGGCGCAGCGCCCGGTTGTCCAAGCCGCTCGATCGCACCCAAAGGGAAAGCACCACGCTGACAGGCGGGGCGGCCAGCGGGATCCGGCATCATCGCCTTCCGGCTGTGTCGGTCACGCGGATCGTGAACGGGCTGCCAGGAAGGCTGGCGCCGTGAACGCGCGCAGGATGGAGCACATCGTGGTCCAGTGGTGGGTGCGGCGGGCGATCGATTGGACCACAGGCGCAGGATCGGCCCAGGCGTGGCGCACAGCTGCGGCGCCCTGACGGCCGAGCTGCCGTGCGAGGCGACGAGGGCGCGATGCGGGTGAGGAGAACGAGAGAGAGAGTAGCATGGACGGTCGCCGGGGGAGGAGACGCGGTCTTATAGGTCGCGCCGCGGGCGCCGGACACGGTCGACCGCATGCGGCAAGGGGCTAGCCCGATCGGGATGCGCCCGCTTTCGGACGCCGCTGCGCCGTCGCTGCCTTTATAGCTAGTATATTCGAACAGTTATACGCTAATTCTGTCTAGGAGACTAAAGCTATAGAGTCGCTAAGGAGGTATTACCCTAAGACATCGGCATATAGGACCGCAATTTTAATTCCTTTATAGCTACGACAAAAGCCTTAATCTCCCTTTGCGATCCCGCGCCTTTTAATTATATATTGCATGAAACCTTCGCGGCGCGCCTTACTAGAGTCTAGCACGATATTACGAAGCGGATATATATCTATGTATCGAAAGGATTGTCGTACGTAGCTAGCAGTAGTCTTAACGAAAATCTATAACTTGAGCCGCTGGGAAAAGTTCCCTTATAAGCGATGTTACCTGTATATATCTCTTACGCTTAGTAACGTATGCTGCTAATCGTCCTTTTCTGTCTTAGCTCCTAATAGGGGTTTAGATTAGTAAATCTAGAGATACTAGTACTACTGTTAGCTGCTAATAGCAAGTAGACGAAGTAATAGTACAGGATTAGTAGTAGCTTAAACTCTATCGCTTGTTCGCTGAGGATAAGGCTTCGGGCGTCGTAACCGAGGATAACGTCTTATATATACTTCTTCGCGAATGCGATTAGGCTTGTTATAGTCGCTAGACAAGTTGTATGTTAATCGACAGACGTAACGAGAGAGGCCGCTGAGACGAAGCAACATTTAGCGGCATATATATAGTCTAGACTCGTCTTACAAATAGACGAGTAATCGCCTACGACTCCCGCGATAATCCTACGATATACGGCTATATAGAGATAGTACCCGTTCAAGATAGCGAGTGCGACCGTACCCCTTAATAACATTATCGATTGTCTTGTACGCTATACTAGCAGGCCGAAGACAACGACATTATAAAGGTAAGTAAGACTTCGACTTTCCGAAATCGACGCCTATACTATTAATCGAAAGCCGTTACTAATATTATTCTAGATCTTCTCTGAAATTCTGGATCTCCCGCGAGTATAGCTAATACTAAGGACACAACGGCCCGGACCTATATTATAACGAGTCTATGTATACTATCCCTATAATAGCTAGGCTCGCAAGTTATATTTGTGTCCGAGGTCGGCCTCGTTCAAATCCGGACTACCGGACTTTAGAGTCGGCTTCGGTATCGAGCGAGCTACTAGTATAGTTATCTATATTCTTAACTACGCCGTTGTTAGTCCCCTACTTAAGTTAACCTAGGGGCTTAATATCGGCCTCGGTATTAGCATCGTAGTCTAGACTAATAAATCTAGCATATTGTAAGTATATACTAACTCTTCTTAGGCGCTCGCTAGCATCGTTAGTAAGTATAGAGCATACCTACGTCCTATTTCGGCTAAGCCTCGTAACTAACTCCTAATAGGCTCTTCCGTTACTAGATCTAGTCCGGTCTACTAAAGGATTACATTTATTACGAAGATTAGTAAATAATAGCACTTCGAACTATAATACAACTTCCTAGCCCTTACTGTAGTAGACGATTTTAG
This sequence comes from Rachicladosporium monterosium, assembly GCA_035927975.1. NCBI lineage: Eukaryota > Fungi > Ascomycota > Dothideomycetes > Cladosporiales > Cladosporiaceae > Rachicladosporium > Rachicladosporium monterosium. The sequence continues at coordinate 12,037 of JAVRRR010000447.1, read as the reverse complement.
ACAAAGGGAGAGCGATTCTAGCTAGGATAATAATGTCGTAACCGGGCTATAAGGCATCTAGATTAACGATACATACTCTAGCGTAGTTTAATACTTTAGAACCGCTACGGCTATATTCTATAACAACGGAACAGGTATATAGTATATCTAGCTCTTTATTCGCAGAGCCGTCTAGATCCCTAGCTATTAAGAACTTAAAGTAGAGTATGCTTATATGCACGTAAAAGGCCTTACTATAACCGATATCCTTCCTAATTTGTTTACTAATAACGAGTAACAATGTTAAACCGCTTTTGTTACTTAAAGGCCCTATCGATAGTATCGAGACTAAAGGTATATAGCTCCGCGTTTTATAGCTCAAATCTCGGATTCCAATTCTAGGGAGGCTATAGTAAGGCTATAATCGACTTCTATTATTCTGAAGGGCTATAAAAGGCACTAAAGGACGAATTAGGTTAGGTACCGCTAGGTTTTCCAGACAAATAGTAGAGTAGGATAACTACAGCTCGTAGATTCCTACTATACTCTCGTTAGGCGGAGGGTAGCGCGTCCTTTTCTGTCCTATAAGTATCCTAATTTTCCCCTCTAAGACATTATTAAAGCGCTCGACGATAGGAATAATATTTTGCACGATTTCGCATTAGCTGGGTAACTAGTCTAGTAGAGCTAATTTCTTATAAATTCTGCTATAAGTTCGCAGGACCTCGAACTTCCTATAGATCCGGAAGAACAACTTATAAAGGTAGTAGGTACTCTTGCTCGTATAGATAATGCGCGGCCTTAATCGTTGTAGGTTAAGTTCGTAGAATAGAAGGATCTAGATCTCTACGTATACTTTCTACCTAGTTCTACGATTGGATACCCGACTGTTATATTTCTTTCGTATATTAACTTCGATACTTAAAGATCGCCCCCTAGCTAACTTGCCCGTTACTCTAAACTATACTATATCGAAGTTACGAAGTCCGCTCTCTAGTATAAATATATCTACTTAATTGTACTGAACCGCTACGACTACAATATTATAGAAGAGCGAGTGCTTAGTCGTCCTAGCTACATTAGTAAGGTTAATAGCGATCTAATTATAGCGACCGAGCTTGCCGATTGCCTCCGGTAGATACCTTCGTAACGAAGGATCTAATGTCGGTAAATGTCTTAGTATTGCTATAAGGTCTCTAGTATTAAGCCCGTATACTAAGACGAGTAACTACTCTAACTATCTAAGTAAAACATCTTTATCTCGATAATCTTCGAATCGATTAAAGACTTCGTTAAGCCGCTTAGATAAGAAATTAGGCATTTGCGGCTATTGTCGTCGCCTCGCTACCTCGGACTAAGCGCTAGTATTGCGATACCGTTTTAAGGAGTAGCGGCGGGAGAGGAGGTTTCCCTACCGTCTTTAGAGTCCTCGCGGTACGCTTTAACCTTAGTCGAGACATAATGCGATATTAATATATCTGTACTACGTATCGTAACAATAATTGCTTTACCTTATTACTCGACAAATCTTTCGATTACTTTAGCGTTATTACTATAGAACTAGTAGGTTGCCTATACCTCGGTGTCTTACTTCGACTATAATATTAGCAATTGTCTAAAGCTCTTGTATAGTGCGCGATAGGTCTCCCGTATTAGTAGCTATCCGAATAGTTATGCCTTTCCTATCCTAGTACTCTTCTATACAAATAGCTTTTATTTCGTTAGGATCGTCCTTTAAAGACGCGATAAACGCAAGATCGTTAGCTAGCTACTTCTCTCGATTTAGAGGTAGCTTCTGCGCTGAAGCTCGGGAAGCTAAGGCACTTTCTCTAGGGATATCTAGTACTTCGGTAAGGCTCTATAATAGTATCGTATCTTCTATAGTGCGACGTCTAAGCTAGTCGTAAATCTCAATTCTAGGATCTACTATCCCTAAGTCGTAAATAGCTCTACTCCGAGTTAAATGTCCTCTTAATTAAGCTGCCCTCCTACTTCGCATTTGCTAGTACGGCTTATTCTTTCTCTTCTATACGTACGATATACATCTAAATGCTAGTTTCTAATGTAAAGCATTCCCTTTGCTAGGGCCTAAAGTAGGATTCTGTTTAAAGTATATAGGACTATCTGCAGACTAAACGAGGAAGTAGAAGAAGCAGACTAATAATCGAGATAGACTTGAGCAGATTAGCGGCAGGCCTCGGCAACGCTAATACTTAACCGGACTAGAAAGAAGCATAGATGCCGCTATAGAGGGATCCCTGTAATCTTCGCTAGCGCAACGATAGCAGAATCATAGTTGGGACACCTTACTCGCTCATTGTGGAGCGTAGCTACTTGCCACCTTCTGTCTTAGCTCTGGTGATAAAATATTCCGGCCTGGTAGATGGTTGTCAATGTCCGAGAGTGAATGAACCGGTGAGGAACTCCACGAATCAGCTGGGCCGGCTAGGAACCCCGCGGCAAGTCCTGACATAGCTCCTCTCTCCCCGGCGTGGATATCCAGACATGCATACGTGAAAGGACGCACTGTTGGCGAAGAGGACAACCAATGCGGTTGGAATCTCATTGCGGTGCCGCACAGTTGCGCAACGCAATGCGAACTTCTGCGGGCCCCGCGATGCACGAGCAGTGGACTGACCAATGGATCGGGGCGTCACAGCTCGTTGATAGCGGTATCGCTCGACTCCGCAGAACATAAGAAACCTGAGAACAGTCATTGCCGAACAACTAGTGACTGCAATCGCTCGGTGTCTGACCTCGGATCAAGATGGCATCACTCCACCATGTAGCGCCGGCAAGGCCTGGAACAGAAACCGGGCGGGGCTGCGTCGGGCCGAACGGATCTGCGGCCCTCAACGAGGAACACTTGGGAGACGTTAACCGGGTGCGAACCTAGCGACCGATCACACCACGGGCACGTTGCTTTAGCGAATCGAGAGGCTTCCAGACTTGGAAGCAGAGATACAACGGAAGGATGAAGAATTGCGCGCTCTCGAGATAGAGATCAAGGAGAAAGAGTCTAGCCATGAAGAAGATCGCCTCCAGCCGCTCGCTACTTACAACAGACAAGATGAGGGCAAGACTAGAAAACTTCCAGGCGCAGGTAACGGCCGTTGGGGTGGAGCTCGCACAAAAGGAGACGGCTATCGAGCAGTTGAGGAGCGCTGAAGAGAGCCGAGTGACGAAGATCAAGAATCTAGAGGGACTAATCGAGGTACGAAACTAGAAGGACGAGGAGGTCTCAAGAAAGATGCAGGAAGTAAATGGCGCGGCGGGGGCCTCGAAGAAAGCGAACAAGAAGTTGGAAATTGATCTGAAACAGATACATGTCCATATTGCAAGCTCATGACGAGAGCGAGAAAGAGGCCAATCTCCGAGCCATCATCCTAGCCCATCTTCCCAAGGAGCAAGGCGCAGCTACCTCGGACGCGGTAGCGCGCGCGTGTGAGGACGTGACGGGGTTGATTAGCGGATTGGTCTCCCCCGACAACGACACGGAATGGCGAAGACGTCTCGAGGATGTAGCCGAGGAAGCATGTGACATCTAGGGGAACATCAGCCCGGGAAGAGGTAAAGGGAACCTCACGAAATCCTGGGCAGGGGAGAAGCAGTCCTGAACGGATCAGATCGTTCAGAGATGGAAAGTCTTCGAGGGCAGGGACATCGAGCCAGGCCATACCGAAGGCACAAGCTTTTTTACGTGAACGAAGCTAAGATGGGTCCTCCACAGATCGAGAAAGGACGAGGTGTGAGGTAGCTGTGACGCTGAAATGCCTACTCCGAAGGTTGGGAGCCCGACAATCCTAGGAGGTGGACGGTAGTCTCGTTGGACATTCGCTCATATGCCTTGGGGTCAGATTGGCAGATAGCGAGGTACTGTTCGTACCATTGACCGACGCATGGCCGAGTGAATTGACCTCTATCACGAACTGCGCATCAAGGCTACAGCTTTCCACGGTGACGATAGCGGGTAGGCGTAAGCACAGTCGATTCAGCCAGTAATGACGACATTCTCCGAGCCTGAGCGAGTCTCACTACTCTGCAGTCGGATATCATGCTCTCTTTGTGCGTAGATACTGAGATGCTGAACGCCGTTCACGGTGATGCCTCGTGCTTGAAACTGTGGATGGGGGCATGAGATGCCCGGAATGGCATGGAGATGTTGTTGACGTGTTTCCACAAGCGCCGACGGGTCACGGAGATGATCCGTGGCTGAGTAGAGTGTATGGAGTACATTGTACTTCGCCATTCATCTGCTTCCAACCTTCCACACGACTTTGGCACGTCTCCCTGTAACAGCAGTACCGACAACATGTTTCCAAAGACGATGACTCACTTGTCAAGTACATAAGTCTGGCTGTTGACCTCGATCTTCAGGTTGCCATCCTGGCCGAAAGACGTTGGATTCCATTGCTGTGCTGCCCATATCTCTGGCTCCTGCCGTCCCTGCGTGAAACGAACGGCCAAGCCCGTGCGTCGGCTGTTGAATGTACATTGAAGTGTCGCCTGCTGGCCGTCCGCAGACCTTGTTATTATGTACCCTTTCCAGACAGCTGGCGCATTGGTGGACGCGGCTGCTATTATTACTGTACCTCGAGACGAAGGCGGCATGGTCGACGCATTCGTGGCTGAGGCGGTGCTAACAGTTGTCTGAGAGTTCTCCTCTGGCCATAGCCGTTTTCTTTCGAGGTATAGTTCCGCGTCACCTGCCCGGCTGAAGAAGGCAACGAGTTCTCCTTTCGGGGGTACGACCGCCTGCGCTGCCAGCTGTTCGTATTCGACAGACCTCAGCTGGAAGCCGAGCGCACGTAGATGTCGCTCTACTTGCTGCTGGATTGACTGCACAGGTCTGGTAGACACAGTTCCATTTCGCTCGAAGGCAAATACACCCCAAGCTGTGCTGACTGAGGGAAAGTGGGTTGCGTTGACCCGTACCAGCTGTGCTACCTGCTCCAGCATTTGCTCGTGGTGATTGTGGCTTAAGGCGGGGATGTCTGGCAGATTCTCGTTATACCGACCCGGAATTGGCGAGATGTGGGCTAAGACGATGGCCGTCTTACCTAGGACAACGACGCACGTACAGGCGTTGAGATGTTTGGTGCCAATCGCACGATGAGTTTTAAGGTGTGGCAAGAATATTTGGACCTGGTCCACGTTGACCGCGACAAGCTGTCGGTCGGCGGCGATGTGTGCATAGAGAGAGAGAGGCTGCATCTTGGCGTAGAGGGAAGGAGAACGTGGAAAGGAGTGCAGGGCGAGTAGAGCAGAAGCTTGAGGGTCATTTGATCGCACATCAGTGCTCAATATTGCGTGGTTGGAAGCCAAGGTTGTGATTGGCCCCTAGAAAGCCTGTGGGGACACGTCAAGAACGCAACCGTGTTGCGGGAGCTGCGGAGGAACCTTCTCTCCTCGTCAGCTACAACACCACTCACTTGCAAATATCCGCTACGAATATGACGCTTATGCATGATACGAGTCTCCGTGACACTCTACAAGACCTGCTTGGCCCTGATGCGAGCGAACCCGTCCGGCAAGCCATTCGTGATGGAGATGAGCCGACGGTTCGCCAGGCTAGCGCACAGCTCACGGGCGCAGCGATCTTGAGTGCGAAGATTGAAGCTGTTGAGCAAGGACGGCCGGATTTCTTGAAGGTGTTACTACAGAGCGATCGTGCAGTCCCAGAGGATCTCGTAGCTATTGCCTGCCAACGCAAGGATATGGACTCTCTGCGCATACTACTCGATTACGGCTGGCAGATTAACGACCCTGTCTACTCTGCGGCATCACTTCTTTGGTCAGTTGTTCTAGACAGCGATCTACTCAACGGATGTTGATTGCTGACGGTATCGCAGCCTCGCGATCAACGATTCAGATCTCATGCAGTGGCTAACCGACAATGGAGCGGATGTCGATGCACGATCCAGCTTGGACGAGCCGGCGATCGCAAACGCGATAGCTCACGGTAGCATGGGCGTCGTCCTCCTGCTACTTGCGCACAGCCCTGATCTGGAACACGGCAACCTCCTACATTGCGCGGCGGAGCGTAGTAACCAGGTAGAAGGTGCGGAGCTGGTGACGCTGCTCGCTCTAGGCGGCGCCGACGTGAACGCCTACCGTTACAACAATCCTGTCGCTCGCCGCCTTCGAGGCATGTCTAGGCTTCTGACGGCGCTCCACATAGCGTGTTTCAGGCAGAACATACCTGTCGTACGAACATTACTTGAGCATGGTGCAGAGCCCGATCGACTGGCGCTCGAAGCTGGCAGACTTGTGCGGCCGACTGCCCAGGATATCGCATTGGGTAGTGGCAATCAAGAACTGCGAGGGCTGTTCACTAAGGAAGGCGAAACAGCGCAAGTGTGAGCCGTCGAAAGGAATGTGGTTTGTATTGTCAAGTCAATGAGACAGTGTGCTTGTGACTCTCATCGGTACTTGAGTGAAACGCCCAGCACTCTGCCCTTCGCCCTCACGCTCCATCTCAATGCCGGTTGCGGTGGGTCGATTTGCAATAGAGCCAGGCGGAGTGTTTTTGTACTCGTGACCATGATCCGGCTTGCGAAGGCGTGACAAGGTACGCAAAGGGAAGTGCAAGCGGAAATTCTGGGCCATGTAGGACGGACGGATCGTCTCGTGAACGGAAGAGACAGGGTCCATTCATCATGAAGCATTAACAGCCCGCCTTGATATACCTTCGGCCCGGCATCAGGGCTGCATAGCGAGCGGATGGTATTGCTTAGGGACGAAGTCACTACAGGTATGGCGAGGGTACAATTGTCCGACACATCGCAGCGTCGTCCACGACCGTCTCGCCGCAGACAAGTCCTCGCTGAATATAGCGACCATGCACTTCGTGTTCCTCAGCGGATGATTAACGAAAAGCAGTCTCCGCAGCGACCCCTACCAGCAGCTGTGTATGCCGTTCACCCTAGTCGGCCATCTTGCCGCTTAGTTCGTTCGCGCGCGGATCGTGCACAGTGGCCAGGCGAGAAATGTAGAGTTGCCAAGTGGGTCTTTCATATGGACGTTGATGTACCCACCTCACAATGTCAGCGACAAAACTTTGGTGTCGGACAGAGCAGTGTTAAGCGGTTCCTAGCGCGACGTGGGACATGCGGCAGCTAAGGCCAACATGACTGGTGCATGAGCACGAGCATGTACAGTAACACGCGAACAGCCGCACATTTCCCGACTATCGCCGTTGATAAGCACATTAGTCATCACACTGTCCTAAAGCAATGGGGTTGAGGTGGAAGTATTCGGCGATGGCAGTGTCTGCGCCGCCTTGCAGAGTCTCTGCAGGCTCCCAAGTGTCCTCCCACCTGACCCTATAGAACAGCTCACGCCGATTCCCGCGACGCATACTGCCGACGATCCGGTCGACGAGCCACGTTGGTGAGTTGTGAGGTTCAGGGTCGGGGCGAACCGACCTGGCTTGGTGTGATGCCGGAGTTGAAACCGGGCTGGTGACCTCAGCTCGAGACCACCTTTTGCGACGCCGACGGGGGATGGGAAGGGCCGGTAGGGACCCCGCCGTCGCCGGTAACGGGATAGCAGCCGTTGTTGGAAGCCTGTTGTGCGGACTAAGTAAAGTCGCCCGCCTCTTCGGGCGCCCTCGGGGACGCTTGTTCAAGACCGGAAGGTGCCGAGGTTGCTCTAGCGACTTGGAGGCGCGAGTCAGCAAGGGACACCAACAACAGGACAGTAGCAGGCCTTACCCGACCCAAGCGACCGGGGGTGGCGCTGTCAACCTCACTTCTGCCGCTTATTGTCCCATCGGGACGGCCGCCAGCGCGATCGGGCCTGTCGACAGCATCCGCTCGGTCTGCATGTCCGACTGTGTTCTCCTCGCAGCAACCGTGGGTATCCGAGTCTGCATTCAGCGCGCGCTTCTCCTGCCGTCCTGTGCGCTTCGCCAGCGCCTCGATTACGGGCTCGCAACTAGACCCACAACGAGGTGGCGTGTCGAGGGTCGCGCGCCTTTCGACCCTGCGGCTACGAGAGCGAATGGGAGCGACCTGCGTAGGCTCCGCCGACGTCGTACTAACAGAGTCCCGCCTGGGTCGCCGGCGATACAGCCGCCTCCGCACTGTGGGACCAATGTCATCGCCGTCGCTGCTCACACTGCTAGCAATCTCGGTGCACTGCATGGGCATCGCACTCACTCGAGGCGGCCTGAAGAGTGCAGTCTCGGCGCTGCCCGTAGGAACGCGGGCGTCCAGCATGTCACTGGATGGTGCCGTGGTCGGGGAGACCTGCTCTGCGACAGGAACGACCTCGGTGGGACTGCTGCATCGCGGGTCATGTTGGGCCCGGTCCGTCAGAGGCGAATACGGACGAGCGCTGCCGACGGGCTCCGTGAGGGCCACTGTACATGGCAACCCCGGGACAGCGACAGGTTGACACAGCGCTTCCAGCTGATGAGAGTCCTCGAAGGGGGCAGTGGGAGTTTGATCCACGGCACGTGTTGGGGGTCGCAGCGAGACACTGACGTCCTCCCGGTCGTAATTAGCTAGGAGCGCCGCTTCCTGGCGCCGTCCTGGTGATGGCCGTTGGCACATCCCGGTATCTTGAGGCAACGGCGGGAGCAGTGACACAGCCTCGGCCGCTGTCGGGCAGGGATCGGTAACGCCTACCCCTCGTGTAGTGCTCTCCGGGTCGTTCTCGTGATGCGAGGCCGTGACTGATGGTTCGGGTGTATGGGGCAGGGTCAGTAGAAGAGCCTTGCCTACGACAGGATCGCTCGATGAGTCGACCATACGCGCGGCGTCCGCTTCAATCTCCCGGACTCCAGAATGTCTGGTGGGATAGTGGGAATCTCCGCTGCCATCCCAATGGCTGAGCAGCTCGGAAGGCGACCATGCTCCCTCGTCATTGCCAGTGTTCCCACGGAACTGAAGGGCTCCGCCGTCCTCAGGAAGATCGGGAAGCTCCGAGAGTGTTGGATCGAACATGGAGTAGGCGTCCGTGGGTGCGGCCATACTGACGTTGGGAGGCGTGACAGCTTCGGTAGAGCCAACTACGTGGGCGGTCATGTCAGCGTATTCACAAGCTCGAACACACGTGATCCTTTGACGACCTACCGAGGTTTGCGGTGTGGTGATGGCTCACATCGCTCGCCTCGCCGCTGGCGTACTGTGCGAGAAGCTTTTCGAGATCTGGCAGATCTCTGTCGCACATGAGTCGCTGTTTCTTTTTCTTACAAGGTGGCCCAGTATAGAAGACAATATTGTCCAGCTGAGCGGCAGCCTTGAGCGAGAAACAGCTGGTCGTTTGGGCCATTGTTAAGAACGGAAGAATGGGAATTGAGGGCGGAAGAGGAGAATGCAGAGTTTCGAGGCCGATGGAGGCGGCGGTCTCCCCATATGTAGCTTCAGACAGCCAATTGCCGCTACTAGGGGGCGCAAAGCGAGAATGCAGGAGATCGGTCCCCGTGTTGGCGGTTAATGCGTGCGTCTCGACCAATTGATCATTCGCGATTGCCATAGCGGCGGTGAGTCGCGAACGCGCTGTAGGCGGCAGCCCATTCCAAGTCCTGTCTTGGCCGCTAAGTCGCTGAGCAGGCGGAGCGATACGGGCAGTGCAGGGTACCGTTTCTGAAGGGGCCAGCCGCGCTTCCGACGCATGCACTGCGCCCTCGACGCATGCACTGCGCCCTCGACGCATACACTGTGCCCCGGACGCGCACAGAGCTCAACCATCAGGGCCACATGTCCGCATATAAGTGACGTGGAGCTTTAGCCTGATGCGGACATTGCAGGACCTCGATCCAGCGTAGCCAACTAGGTGGACCCTATGTAGAGCTGAGAACGGCCGCGACGCAGCCGAAAGTAGTAAGGTGTGGGATGTGATGTAATGAGCGCGAGCTAACTAGCGGTCACAAAGGGGGGGCCGGGGGGAGGGGCGAACGCGCAAACCCAGCTGATCGCAGCTCCACAGGCGCAGAGAAGGACGAGCAGGATCATTGTCGGACGTACTAGCAGAGGATTGGACCAGCCGTTAGGGAAAGCTCCTAGGTTAGAGAGAACATGCCGACGTCGGTAGCAGCTCGGTCGCTTCGGTCGCAGTACCAGGCAGTAAGTATCGAGAGTGGTCCCGTAGTAGGCCAATCGGCAAGGGCGCAGATAGTGCGACGTAGATGCGCAGCGTCAAGAAGTCAGTAGGAAGAGCTAGGCGATAGTAGGGAAAGGGATTGAGAGCAAAATGCAACAGAATCAGTGGGAGGTGCGGTCATATATAGCTCGAGCGACAGCGATCGAGCGACGTGCGCGCCCGATCGGGGAACAGGCTAGCTGAATTGGGGTGCAGCCGTTCTAGATGCAGAATTGTTGTCCCCTCGTTTATAGAATGAAACGTGTCGGTAACACATAGCTCTTACTTTCCTTAGAGATCTGTTAGTAGCTCTAGAACATAGCTTATACCTATACTAGAGTCTAGTCGAGCTTATAGGGGTATAGTCGTTAAATCTATAGGAATACTTCTTCGAATCGTTATGTAAGGTAGAGGACTATTCGTTAGATTAGTTCTAGTCCTTCTATACTAAAGCGGAGTATCTCGTTATCGCCTAGCGCATCGTTCTTAGAGTATTCGTCCTCTAATTCTTCTAGTATCGATTTATTAGCTGCGTTAGAGTCCTCGACTTCTAGTATAACTCTAAGATCCTTAGTTCTAGTTACTATAACTTAGTTAGCTAGTTAGCGTACTAGGATAGGTCGATTCGATTCTTCTTACTTACTCTCCTCCTTAGAAGAATCTTCTTAGGTTTTATATAGGGTTGCATCCTCCTACCTAAGTAGAGGTAGAGACCTTCCTTAGGCAATAATGCTATCGTCTCTATCCTAATGCAGTAATAGTAGACGTAGTACTAATAAGTCGCTATTCGTTATATCTAGGTATATAATGCTATCCTATAGCGTATCTTGTTTCTTAATAATATTAAGCTCCCTATACTGCTTGCGTAGCTAGCTAGGGAAGTATCCTAAGCCTTCCTTAGATAACTAATGCGTTATGCAAGAGTCCTTATAGCAAGCTTTCTAGTAGAGTATAGCATACTAGTTTCTTCCTAAGCTAGTGTCGTTTGCGTCGCAAGCTGTTTTACTTAGTAGCTTATTCTCTGTTTTAGTTATAAACATAGATATAGCAGAATTAAATACTAATTAGTCTATATAAGGTACTTAGTATATAGGATAACCTACGCTACTAAGCAACGTGTAGACGCTTAGTAGATAGCAGTAGCTATAAGCACTAAGTAGGAATCTAATTAGTATAATTAGTATAATCGAGAGACTAAGCAGACTAAGCAGACTAAGCAGATACTAATAAGATACGAATCTTATATATATATAGTAGCTACGCTTTCTTTATATATAGTTCGTATTTAACTTATGTTATAATCTAACTAAAAGGTCTTCGTATACCTTAAGTAATTTAGTAGAGCAGTTTATTAACGAGAGAAGTATTACCTATACTAATTGTGTCTTAATACTATCTAAGCCTACTAAGCTCTACTATATAACACTACCCTATAGGGTCGCAATAGCAGACCTTAGTAAAACTATATATTATTAAACTCCTATCCCTTAAAAACAAGGAATAGGGGAATTGTAGAGCTATCTATATAGGCTCCTTAAATTAATGTAACCTATTAAGTATTAGTAGGTTTAATCTACTTTAGCCTTCTTTGTCTATCTATAGCTATTATAACTATTAAAGGAGAAATCTGTCCTATCTAGAAGCTAGTCTTATTAAAGTTATAGGTATCTTCTATTAGGATGCTATATTTGTTAATTATGTTCTTTATAAGCCTAAACTAGTATTATAGCCCCTTATAGTCCGTTACGAAGAATATCTAATTAAGAGGTTAAAGGTAGTTTAGACGATCTAATTAAGGGTATAACTTAGTTAACTAAGTTAAGCATAAGGCTCCTAACTACGTAAGGACTGTTTCTTTATATACTCCTATCTACTCTTCCTTACTCGCAACGTAGTGTTACGGTCATGCGGAAGGTTGACCGAAAAACACGTGACAGGTGCGACATCCTTGGGGTTTCCCACGAGCGCA
>JAVRRR010000443.1:6816-16885 GCA_035927975.1 Rachicladosporium monterosium | reverse complement strand
GCACCGCCTCGGTCTCCTACCCTCCAAAATCCCTCAAGTCCCTTCCCCGTCCGAAAGAATCGCGAGCCTCCCGCCGGACGAACTACCCTCGAGCAGAACGCACTTATCCAACTCGACACCCGACTCACTCGCCCACCCCTTACCCAAAACTCATACCGGAACCGGTTTCACACCTACCAAGCGAGCAATGCGCGCCAAACCTGGCTTACTTCGTCACGCGAACCCCAAGCAAAGAGCTGCCGGTCTACCAGTTGACGAAGCGGGGAGGGAATATGAAGCTGACGCGGATACGGAAGATCGATGGGCGGCCGGAGACGTTGCGGGATGCTCTTAGAGTGGAGTTGAATTTGGGAGAAAAAGAGGCTGTGTTCAATGCTGTCACAAGGCAGGTGGTGTTGAAGGGGTTTTGGAAGAAGGAGGTGGATCTGTTCCTGCGGCGGAGGATGTTCTGAAGCAGCGTATGGCTGAGGCGGTAGGTCACGCGATCGCATGCTCTGATCGGAATTCGAATATGCCGCGAGATGCCCTTGGGATGTGGAAATGATGAGGACTGAGGGAGTCTGGTGGACTCGGGCACAGCGTCACAATCATCTCGATCTGCCGCGCTAGTCGACGAGCGCATAGACACAGCTTTACCAGTCAACGCATGATATTATTGCAGCCATATCAGTCTGCGCATACCCGAGCCGGCCACGCAACGACCAGATCGCAAGAGAACCTGTGTGCATGACATCCTCTGCAGGTTGCTACGTAGCTCAGCTGACGACCTACCGTACGCCCAGAATCGCAAATTGTGGTGGACCTTCAAACGTCTCGTTTGAATGTTTCGCCCAAACTCCTGGCTCTGCGACTCAATTCAAGCGACCTGTCACATTTGTTCCTTAATGCGGGGATCAGGCGGGTGGCGGTCGCACAACACTTGACATGCGAAGATGTTCACGATTCGAGACGCCAAGGCTGTGAAGCTCTCGAGTACTCGCAGGCAAAAGACCACGGAATATTCGTGGGCACTTCGTCATATTTGACACAACGAATCGGACCCTGTGAGACGGATCGCTGGAAGTCAGAAATGATATGCACTGAGCTTTTTCTCGCTCGAACTTCCATGATTATCTTATTGTCTGCGGAGGACATGTACTCCTCTTGTACCCACATTACTGTTTCTTGCTAAGACACGACTTGCTCTCAATACTTCACTCGCCCCGAGACTCGAGCGGAAGTCCACCTTCTTCACTCTTGGGCCCCCGCTGTGAAGTCTTCCCTCGTTTGCAGACTCACTCTTGCATCCCTGCAGCGTTCGAAGGCTCACTCTCTCCATAGCGCTTGCAACTTTCCAACCTCCAACCTGCAGGCTTCCACCTATAGCACAACACTCCGACACGACTGCCCTGCAGCATCCTTACAAGCACGACTCTACATTCACATAGCCCAGCAGCAGCAACAATAACAACCCAAGATGCCTCTGACAACCAAGCAAATGGAGTACCTAGCCCTCGCCTGGCAATGCTTCGAGACTGAGCCAAAGGTACGCACCACACTTCACGCACCCCGTCCTCTCCCCTTCCTCGCCACACCCATCGCCCTCATTCCCCCTACCTTACTCTCTATAACCCCGTCCCCAACCCCATCCCCTTCACCCTCCACAACTAAACCCATCCCAACAGATCAACTACACCAGATTTGCCGAAGTCGCCGGCCTAAAAAACGCCCGCAGCGCCGCGGAACTCATGCGCGTCGCGAAAAACAAGCTCAAAGCTGAGTACGGCAGCATGAGTACCGGGATGCAGACGGCGAATACGCCGACTAGGAACGCTGCCACATCGGTGACCGGCAAGAAGCGCGCGCGGAAGGCTGCGGGGGAAGGGGACGAGGGGAATGAGGGGCATGCTGACGGGAGCAGGGACGAGGACGATGAGGAGAGTAGTCCAATGAAGAAGGTGAAGGGGAGTGCGGTGGAGGAGGGTAAGGGGGTTAAGGCTGAGGTGGCGGTTGGGAGTGGGGACGAGGACCTGGATTTAGGTTTTCAGTGACTGGGCTGCTGACGAGGGGAGGCTTTGAAGATGGGAGGGGGTGATGAGAAATGCGAGCGGATTTTAGAGCGGAGGCTCGGGCTGTGTGTAGCCCTCTGGGCTCAGGGCGCTTCTTGTGGTGGAGCTCCGGGCACTTTGCCTGCCGTTTTGTGACTTAGCAGGGGAGCTGAGAATGGATCAATACATCCTCCATTCAGCTGTGCTCGCTCTGCGTGATCCTCAGGTTCGACTCGATCAGCGTTGGCCAACGAGTGTATTGCTAATTGCTGAGGATCCCAGCTGGATACGTACAAACTCTCAATCAGCTGGGTAGGCCTGTGTCTCGCCGCAAGGCTGAAGCTGAGCTGGTAAGAGGAGTGCTGTATGCCCGTCAACGAGACGAGCTCTATGAACGAATGTGCAAGTAGCTACGTATCTCTCCGTGAAGCATCCTCGAAGGATCTCAGAAACAGTCACGGGGTTCCCAAGGGTGGTGGCGTGAAACCATTGAGGCGTCCTGCACCCTGCAGCAGAGAACAAGAATATCCTCGCAATACTCCTACGCGCGTGGCTTCATGCCGCGTACCCTAGCGCCCAGATCGCGTCACGACTGCCACCGGGCACACAATGTCCAACGATTGATGTGCAGACGCCTTACGCGCACGTGGCTAGTCACCCTCAATCGTGATGACTTCCAACCCGCGCGTCATGTCATCCACTTCGGTCGCGGAGGTGGACCCACCGCGCAAGAGCTCACTCGACACAGACGCGCCCTGTAGCTCCCTTCCCGAAGTCGGCGAAGATGGCTGCCCCAGCAACGCTGAGCTGGCGGCTTTCTCCGCTCGATACCGCCGGCCCACAGCCCCCATGACCTCCTTCTGACTCGCTCCTACAGGTAATCCAGCCTTCACGTCGGCAAAGTGCTTCTTGACATATGCCGCGTAGCCCGTAGGAGCACCGTCACCGTTTCCCTTCCGCGGCACCGGCTTGATCTGCAGTAGCTTGCTTCGACACGTACCGCATGTGTGGCGCTTCGGGTCAATGCTCTTGGAATGCCTCTTGAACTCTGCGCCACAGTCCGAGCACTGCCATATGTACTTGTACTCGATGCGATACGAATGCTTGGTCGTGATTTCGACGCCGCGCTGGCCAAAGACACGGGTGCACTTGCGGCCCCATTCTTTGAACTGCTTCCCGTGCGGCTGGTCTTTGATACCGGAGACTATGAAGTTGGCTAGATGGCAGAACTCGTGCGCGACGACGTTGAGTAGGCGTTCCTCGTCGTCGATGACTTTCTCGGCGAGCTCGATCGAAGCATGGTGCTTGTGCGTCACGGTGATGCTGCCGTCTAGCTGTCGGGTCTTCGTCGTCTCTCGCCGCCAATTGGCGCGGCCAGCTGTGGTGTTGAGTGTCTTGCTCCAGACGAAATGCACACCTCCAGTTGAGGCTGTAAGCTCAAGGACTTTGCCAGCCGTGATCTTCTGGTCAAGCTCGCCGATGAAGGCTTCGGCGACTTGATGCTTGCGGGACTCCCAGTCTTTCTTAGCCGCAATGTCTGCTTTCGTCCGCTTGATCGGACTTTGCGGCTTTTTCGGTGATGCAGTCGGTGATGTGGACGCATCTGCTCGAGTCGCTCTAGCTTTCTTCGGCGACCACTCCTTCTGTGGCGAATATTGATCATTCCAATCATTAACCGCCTCAGCGTTCCAGAAAGCATCCAGACTGGATCGCAGAGGCGGTGTGGGAACCCTGACTGCACGCTTTGTTGGAGACACCAAACGACTCTTTGATGGAGATGCGGGAGGCGGAGTCAATGGCCTGCTGGATGGCTGTTTCTTCCGTGGACTGTACAGCCGTGGTGGTGAAAAGCGCAGGACGGCCCGATCGTTGTTCTCTTTGTCGGAAGAGCTGGTTGGCCTTGAAGATTCACTGATCTCGCGCCTGGACGATGTATCTACTTTAGTCGACGAAGGCCTTCCGGTTGCGAACTGCAAATGCAGACTGGACTCGGGCGCCGTCTTGGCCAGCGGCTTCCTCGATGGGAAATTGATGAACTTTCGAGGACTAGGCAACACATCTTCCGATGTGTCCGACGATGCGTCCGACGATGTGTCCGAGCCGCACCAAACGCTCTCCTCGACATCAGTCTGCACAGTCGTCTCGACCAGCCGTTTACTGTCGATCTTAAGCGATGGAGTCGTGGCCCGGTAGGCAGTAGTAACCTTGGCGGTGGATCGCACCTTGCGAGGGCCGGGATCTTCGAGTAGGGTCGCGCCAAGTAATTGGGAGGTGAGGTCGGACATGTCTCGCAAGTTCTTCAGCGGCGAGAGGCGAACCTGTTTGTTTGGCTTTGCGGCTCCAGTCACATCCTGGGCCACAAGCAGTCTTGGCTTGATCGATGTTCGATCGGTTATAGTGTCTTGGTGCTCCACGTAGGTCTTGGTCAACTTCTTGCGGGGCGACCTTCGGGTCTCCTTCGCGTCGGGTTGTAGGTCGATGCTTTCCTGGACGACGCGACTGGCTGGATGGACAGTCTCATCTTCGCCACAGCTATCAAGCATCTCGCGGCGCAGGCGTGCCATTTTCACAAAGTGCATCCCTCAGTCAAGAATTCCCCTTGCAAAGATTGACGTGGTAACGTGACTGTCGAGGGACGTGAAGTCGAATCGGATGTTGTTTTGCGGTGCCGTTGCCATGTCAACCGAAACGTCACCGGACCGGACCGATACCGAAAAGGCTTGATAATGGAACTCCCTCCACTTCCAGGCCCCGATCAATTCAGCCTGGAGACTGGTGTACATCCGATGTAGAGGATTGAATGCACGGCATCGTCGGGTCGGCCACTCCTGCGCATCTCTCGCCAACGTTGAGGTCGAGGCCGCTCGTCTGTACAGCTCAAGCGTCCTTGCGTGGCTGCAGTGTTAATTCTCGTCAGCTCAGCCTCGCATGAGACTCGCCGCCGAGCCCATCCTCCTCGGCTTCTGTGGCAAAGACCGTGATGGCTGATGCAACGGGAGCGTGGATGGAGATAGTGCAGGCGGTACCCCGTAAGGATAGCCTAGGGAGAAGAGCAGACTGCCGAATCATGGTATGATGACAAAGGACGCTGAGACGCACGAGACCGTGGCCAAGACGAACCCGACACGGCGATACGGCAAACGAGCCGACAAAGGGCAATATCATGTTCATTACTAATAGGTGAAGGTCACCAGAGCAGCCTGGCAATCTCGCACGGCGCACGGCCTTCAGCTTGTTCGACCGGTCTTCTCCACCGGTGAAGGCGGTTGATTAGGACCAGGCACCGTTCTGGAACGACGTAGGGATAGCCCCAGGCACACGCAACAGATGATTCGTAGCCTACGTGCAGGAGCTGAGTCGTGCAGGATCATTACGCTCTGCACCGACTACGACCACCGTCTCCACTCTTCTCCAACTTAGGGTTGCCTCGGTCACATGACTCCGGCTATATCAGCTACACCGAGGCAGCCCTATCGAATACTTCCTGCTCAGCGCTGATTCGCCCAGAGCGTAGGATGCACGACACATTCCTGTCGCTCTACCAGTCACCCTGTACATCTTCGCTTCTATGGCCGTACATCTCGCCTCGGGGTCGCAGTTGTCCCGGGCTCTGAGGGGCCACCTTCAGCCCCAGCAGCGGTATCGTGATCATGCTGGCTCGCGGACGTCTCCGAATTGCTCAGTCAACTCCGAACATGTTCGACATCGTCGTACGTTCAGCGGATGCACAGCTACCACCCAATCGAGCGGCATAAGCGACAGGGATCCGATCACAAGCAGTCGAGACGGAGCCAACATTCCCGCTTGTATGGGGTATTGGAAAGCTATTCAAGTGCTTGACCATACCGGTCCGTCAACATCTGCACAGTGCATACCCGCACGACCCTAGATACTTGACTACCACGTAGGGTATGCTCTACGAGGAAAAGATGACGATCTGAGCAGTCTATAAAGACGCATCGTGTCGCGGACATCTCGCCCCTTACCATTGCTACTCGCACACACCACTGATCTTGTTGGCAGCCAATCCACGATTCAAACGAATCCGAGACTATCTGGCTTTGCTCATGCTTTGACGTCTACCCCTGATCAGTGCGAAGCTTCGATGAGCAAGCCCTTATCATAGCCACCTCAGGCGTCTATACCTACCTCAGTCCCAGGGACACCTCAGCCATCTGTACGCTTGACAGGGGACGGGCGGATCCGCTCCGCGTTGCCTTACCACCAATCACGTCGCATACAACATTCGCACACCAACACTGTTGTACGTCTCTTATGTTGGCTTCCACCCTTCGAACCGCTGAACGACTCCAATGAGATCGGAGTGGGCGCTCGGGAGATCATGACTCTAACAACGCTGGGCGCTGCCTTCGAAGATATCTTCAGTCCTGTGCCGGTACGTCTCCGACATATATTGACCTCACCTGTGGTGTACTACCTTCAACTCCTTGACATCGCAACGCTACCACACCGAGACACGCAACTATCTTCAATTTACCCAAATTCGGAGTGCCTTCCATAGTCTCGAACTTACCTGCACCTGCCGATCCTCTCCAGATCCACCTCTGCTTATACCCGCCTGTTCCCGTCCCATGCTACATTGGGTTCAACTGCCACAAGCAGCTACTACTCGTAAAAGTCTTTGCTGACGTCGACAAGGCTTCTCTGCCATACTGCCGGTCGGCGCGGAAGAGGCAACGATCGAGCGGTTACAGTTTAGACGATCTCAAGATGTCCAACTACTATTTTCCGCCCCAAGAGCACCCCCAAGAAGAGGACGAATTCGACTTCAGCCAAGCTTTTATTCCACCAACTGACCAGCCTCCACTATTCGATCCCTACATCACACAGCCATCGGCAGCGCTTCCCGAACAGCACCAGCTCTTCAACGATCCGGGCCCACTGTATGAGTCCAGCCAGTATCAGCAAGCATTCGACATCGACATCGGTCAGCATCCCGCATGGGTGACGCCTCTGGTGCCGTCGAACTACCATCCAACACCTCACAGCGATGCGTCTTTTCCGGCCTTCTCTGGAGCCTTCGATTACAGCCAGAACATGGTGACCGCGGGACCGTCTACAGCATCAGTCGATTACTTGTCACCAGTGGAAGCTGCGCAAACCCGAAGTTCAAGAGCGACATCGTTTGCATCGAATGCTAGCTCGGCTCCAAGCTTATCCCGGTCCGATGTTTCCAGAAGTGTGTCGCCGAGTGCTAGTGAGATGGCCAAGTGGGTAAGTACATAATCCGCTCTTGGCTTCTCAGGCCCTTCGATGTTATCATTTGCCTGTACTGACATGACCGCAGGGTTACAGGAACGAAACCCGTAGCTGGAGCTGTGCGTACCCAGGATGCTCATCCAAGTCGACATTCAGCAGAGGCTGCGACCTACGGAAACACTACAAACGTCACACGAAGACGCTGTTCTGTCGACACGAGGGCTGTCCACAAGCGACTTCGGGCGGTTTCTCCAGCAAGAAGGACTGTGCTAGGCACGAAGCGAAACACAACCCCGAGATCGCATGCGAATGGGATGGATGCGACCGACTGTTCAGCAGAGTCGACAATATGGTATGCTGGCACCTGACAGTTGTCCAAGTACATCGCTAACATACCGGGCTTACAGAAAGATCACGTCAGACGAGTGCATAGGAAGCGACTCGCGGAGTGATTCGGCAAGAATGTATGCCTTATAGTGATTAGATGGAATGCACAGAGTTTGATTCGTTTGTTATAGCTTTCTCGGACGTCGCCGAGCAAGCTTGCGCCAGAGCTCGCTTCACCGGATCTCTTCACCGGATCTCTCATCTTCACCCCCTGCAGCCAGTCTTCCGATGATATTTGATTAACCACACACCGGTCGCGACTGTGTCTGGCACGGCACGCTCACGTTTATAGACTTGCAATTTTACAGAGACCGGTCAACGGACCTATCTGGCACTTCGAAGCCTCGGCTCGCCTTCGTGTTCGCCTTTCCACGTCCACGGTTGAAGCACTGACGCTGTTCAGTCCTCGCGTGCGATGCCTGCGATTGCCATGGCATTTCAGGCTCTGATACAGGTCGTCGGGTGTGAGTGGCGGTGGGCTAAAAGCCTAAAACAAAACCATTACCGTGTAAAGGCTCATATCGTCCCACCCTGCGGTTTCGCCGCCACGGGTGATATGACTACGGCAATGGAGACATCTCATAAGCAGTCATCAACACCGGTGACGAACGACCATACACGACTGACATGCTATTTGGGAGAGGCACCTGCAAACCCTCCGAGGCTGAAACAAGGGACGCCTGGAACGCGCCGCCGCGCGACTGCCGGTAGGTACCTTGCCGCGCTCGGCTACAACGTGCAGTCGCTGGCAGTGCTTGACCATCATTCAAAGCGATTCAGCTCGTGGTGCCAGCAGCACGGACGATGCTGCAAAGCTCGGGTGAGCTCAGCCTTCGGAACATTGAGCTTCCGGAACTCGAGACACCGGTCACAGGCGTTTCCGGGCTGCAGGATTAGACGAGAATACCCGGCCGGGTATAACGCGAGTGGAGGTGCCATTGGGCTTTGTCAGCGTTGCCTCAGAGCATGTGTCGAGACGGTTGAGGAGCGAAAGGGGAGACGTTGGGTGACGAGTGGGTTTGGTGAATGTGATCGTGGGTGCGCGTTCCATTCAGCATGATGTGATGGCCAGGTCGGCAAAGTCGATAGCCAATTGTCGAGGGAGCTCGGCTTCACCGGTCGTCATGTCATCTTGTCAGGACGCATGTCTTCGTTCGGCCAGGCCTTTCCGAGACAACTTGAGGTGGAGCTGTGGTAGAGCCACGGCCGGCAGTGGCTCGTACGCTTTTGCGCTACAGATGAGCAAACAAGCGCTACTGCTGTCATGTTCCGCAGCCGACTTCACAAGTCTGCACTCTGCAATGCGGTGCTCGATCACAGGTTGATTGGGAGTAGTCGAAAATTAATTCTGTTGACAAGACAATTCTTCGTAATAAGCCAACCGTGTCTAACAATTCGTGCGCAGTCATCGCAAGCCATACCGCCAACTCAATCAACATAGACACCCCACCCATACAACACCCCAAACCACTTTCTCGCCAGCCTCGCCCCAGCCCCCGTCGGAGCGCTGAACGCTACGTCTTCCTTGCCCACCAGGCGCTGCAATGGCTCCAGAGGTCTGTCGGAAACAGCTGTGACGGAAGGAGGAGTATGGTCTAGACGAGGCGTCTGGGCAGTTCCCCCCTCTCCATAATGTGCCGCGCGTTGGTTGTGATGCAAGACAGCTGTGTCGAGGAGAGTACTTGCGATGTTCTGGTGCCGATGGTGCGGTGACGTCCAGATACGGGAGATGCCCATCTTGGCCGGGTACGAGGTGTCGGAAAGCTCAATGGGACGGGTTGCTACTTCACGCGCTGCATCTTCGGCGGCTTGCTTACGCGCTCTGAGCGATGACAGGGCGCTTGCTGTTGTGATGGATGGTTCTGTTTGGCGCGTCTTCTGCGCTGTGTCTAGCACGCGGCGAGCAGCTGTGATGGACTCGGTCAAGAGGAAACCCACGCACTTCGTTCCACGAATGTACAGGTAGGTCGTGTACCTGGGCTCGCTGAGTCCTACGGCCCCACCGCTTGTTACGCTCCAAATCTCGTTCTCAGGAATCGGCACAGCGCCTAAGTCTCGTTGCACAATCTCGAGCACGGCCTGCGCTTTCCGCCTCCGTGCGGGCTTGTCGAAACAATCGACCATACATACACGGTCTTCGCCATTAATGCCACCGAAAACCGTTCGCTCCCGCGCTTTCTGCACAAAGTCTCTCCCAACGTCGTAGCCTTCTACAGTTTGCTTGTGGTACTTGTCATGCAGCTCTCTATCCTCGGCAGACGACGTAACGTACTCCATACCGCAGACTTTGCACTTCCTCTGCACTTCCTGGCCAAGGTTGATCTGCATCTGAGCAAGACGTTTACTCTCCAGCTTCGCGGACGCGTTTGCGGCCTTCTTGGCAGGGCGGACATTGTCGACGACGTCGGCAAGGGCCTTTCGTTTGCCCAATAGCG
>JAVRRR010000428.1:0-17360 GCA_035927975.1 Rachicladosporium monterosium | reverse complement strand
ACCTAAATCGCATGCGTAGCGCCTTCGCAGTAGTAATAGTACTGCTTAAATCCTTCTACTATAGCAAGTAGTTCGCTGTTATAAGTCTTATAGTTGCATTTGGCTAGATTTAGCTTCTAAGACTAGAAGGCGACAGGGTACTACTACGCATGCGCGTCGCCTATAGTAAGCAGTTGCGACATAATTGCTAATATCGCGAACTGCGAGGCGTCTGTCTCTAGTCAGATTTTCGCCTCTAGCTAGAAGTGTCTTAGGATTAGGGCCTTAGTAAATGCGTCTTTTACTGCGCAGAACGCCTGCTCCTCGCTTGCGCCCTAATTTAATAGCCCTGCCTTCTTTCTGTTCTTCGCTCCTTTTATTAAGCTTATTAATAGAGCTACAATCTTAGAGTAGCGCTTAATAAAGCGCCTATAGAAGTTAGCGAAGCCTAGGAACACTTAGACCTCTTAGAAGTTCTTTAGAGTTAGCTACTCCTTAATTGTGTCTACCCTGCAGGTATCTATTAAGACGCCTGCAATTAAGACAATGTATCCTAGGAATTCGATCTCCTTAGTAAAGAACTCGCACTTCTTCTAGTTCGTATAGAGCGCAAACTTGCAAAGCCTCTTAAGCACCTCCTTAAGGTAACGCACGTAGTCCGCACGCGTGTCGCTATATACTAGGATATTATCTAGATATACTACGCAGGAGACATTAATAAGGCCTGCAAGGGCTTAATTAATATATGCTTAGAATGTCGCTAGAGCATTAGTTAAGCTGAAAGGCATAACTAAGTACTTAAAGAGGCTGTACTGCGTGCAGAACGCAGTCTTCTACTTGTCGCTACGCTAGATACTAATCTAGTAGTAGGCGTCTTTAAGGTCTAGCTTCGAGAACTATGCGGCCTGCCTAAGACAATTAAGCGTCTTACTAATAAGAGGAAGCAGGTGTTAGTTCTTAATAGTAATAGCGTTTAATCCCTAGTAGTCTACGCATAGACGCAAGGAGCTATCCTTCTTTAGCATAAATAGGATAGGAGCACCCGCTTCGCTTGCAGATGCCCTAATCTATCTATTCTTTAATGCCTATTCGATATATTCCTAGAGGAAAGCTATCTCCTTCTTCGATAGATTATAGAGTAGTCTTAACAGCGGCCGCGTTCTAGGCTCTAGGTTAATCGCATGCTCTACGCCTTTAGGTAGCAGGCGTCCTATAATACCTCCTTCTAGTATTACATCTTTAGAATCTGTAAGCTCTATAGGTATCCCTACGTCTGTCGCAGACGCGAGATGTACTGCGTAGACTACCTAAGCGACGTCCGCTTTGTTTAGAAAGTCGATTAGGTCTAGTATGCGTGCTGTATGCAAGGAGAGCTTATCTCTATACTACTATGTGTCGTTGCTGCTATCTACGACTACACTATACTAGCGTCGCTATAGTCGTCCTAGCAGCACTTTAGGGCCTTTAAGATCTGCTCTAAAGAAGATCCCTTAGGTAAGCTTCTCTACCCTAGTAGAATCTGCGAGGCGCATGCGTAACGTATACGCCCTATAGTAGGACCCCTTCTCGCCTTAGAAGCCCTCTATCTTTAGTAGCAGGACATCTAGCTTCTTAAGGTTGCTCCTTAAAGCTAAGCTTTAGGAAATAACGTTAACATCTGCTGCGTTATCTAACACACATTGCATACGCGTGCAGGACGCTTGCGGCTAACTATTGTCTACTATACCCTATAGCACCTTAGCAGGCTACACCCTATAACTGCGCTTTAAGGACTCTTATCGCACTCGCAGAATATTAGCGAGTTATGCAGAGTCCTCCTTATCCTCTAGCGTAGCAGCTTTAGTAGGCTTCTTAGGTCTCGCAGGCTTTTTGCCTATAGCTACTTTGCGCGTCTTAGCTAGTAAATCTCTGTTCTGCTAGCTAGGATAGGCAGTCTTATAATAACCCTTTTAGCTGCAGCCCTAGCAAGTTATATCGCTTACGTCGCCTTTAGGTACATTGCGAGTCGACTGCGGCCTTGCAGTGTCTAGCTTTAGCTGAGGAGAGGGTCGTCTTATCTTCTTGCCTCCTTAAGAGTTTCCTTACTTATCTATAAGTCGCTTATGCAGCGCATGCGTATTGCTGCGTTTGCCTATACTCTCTAAGCGAGTCGCTAGTAAGATTAGGTCTTTATATCGTAGAGGTATAACTTAGTAGGTAATAATAGCTATACGCAACGCAGGCTTCAACTTTGTAAGGAGGTAGCGTATACGCTAATCCGCAGAGTACAGATCTATCTAATCCTCCAGCGTAGCTAACTTAGTCGCAAAGGCTTAAACTGTCTAATTCTTGCCCTGCTTTGCAGCTTCGTAAGCGACTATTACGCTTAGACTGCGGTTTATAGGGTCCTTAACTGCGTCTTGCACAAAGACTAGAAAGTTAGCCTAGGTATAGCTAGCTAACTCGCTAACGCTGTAGTTCTAGTGCCACGTCTTACGCAGTTCGCTTGCAAAGAACATAACCCTATATAGAACCTTTTCTCTGTCCTCCTAATAAGTATTAGGTAGTAGGGCGAAGACTAACTCTAAGGACTAGATAAAATTATAAGCCTCCTTTAGGGTCTTGCCCTTAAAGGTATTAGGCTCTTTTAACTATAGTCTGTTAGGAAGCCTGCGACGAGCATGCGTAGAGCGTACGCTAGGCGCCTAACTCTGCGCATAGCCCTTATCTTCTACTTCTGCTTCTAAGGAGGCTAGCGCAGTTCCTTTATTGCGACGACGTCGCAACGTAGCGAGCTGCTGCTCTAGCGTCTTAATCTTAACCTCCTAATAGAGCGTATTGCGCCTCCTTTGCATGCGCTCCGCAAGCGTTACTAACCTAAGCTCTTCTACTAACCCTGTTAGGGAGGGAGCTTGCTGCTCTACTCTAAGCATTAGATCTATGCCTTTAAGTAGCCTGCGGTCCGCTTGCGACGTAGGTTTAGACATCCTGCGTCCTATAGGTTGCGATAGGTAGGGAGTACTAAGAACTGATACAGGGAATACCTAAAGAAAGATATCTTACAGCGTATAGGACGCCTTACTAAACAATTAGTAAAGGACAGCGCTTAGTGCTGCTTCGATCTGGACCTTATAGGCTAAGCGCATAATATACGCGGGCGTTAAGCCTGTGCGTTATATGCTGAGCTTTACGTAACTGTCTATCCGCATTGTCCTCTAGCCTTAACCAGCCTCTCCTGTAACAAGTATGCCTTTTAGATAGGCGAAGATGCGATTGACAGCATCTATATAATCTTAATTTAGATTAGCGTTATATTAAGATACTAATAAGGCTGCGAAGCTAATATTGGGCCGTCCCTTTACTGCGATGTAGTTAAGGCTGCTAGTCTTTAATTAATATTCTTTCTTAAAGGCTGCGTCTGCTGTCGTGCTCGTCTCTTTTTGTAGTCTTATTGTTATATCTATAGGCGTCGCTACTAGCTTAATTTCGCGAAGGTTATACTTACTTAGAGCCTGCTAGATGCTACCTGCGAGCTAGAGATAGGTCAATTTATCGTCTCTGTCTTCTTCGATTTGCATACAGAGATAGTATAACGGTTCTCCCTCGTTAGTTATCTTGAACGCTGTGCTTATCTTATGCTTAAAAGCGATAATAGTGTCTTTATTTAGTCTAAAGATATTGCAGTCGTCGACGTACATAGTCATCTAGAGCTAATCTGTGCGATTTATAAAGACGTATAGGTCGTATTTAGAGACTATCTAGTCCTTGTCTTAAAGCTAGTCACAAAGTAGTCCGTACTAGAGACGAGGCGCCTGCTTTAGGCTATAGAGAGATTTCTAGAGATATAGTACCTAATCGTCGCTTTCTAGGAAGCCCTCCAGTGGTTCTATGTAGATCGTTTCTTTAAGTATGCTATTAAGGAAAGCAGTAACGACGTCTATTTAATAGCATTTCTAGCTAAAGATGGCGCAGATTGCGAAAAGAAATCGATACGAGGGCGGCTTAACGACTAAAGCGAACGTCTCATTAAAGTCCTCCCCTTCGACTTGCTAAAATCTATAAGCAACTACCTATGCTTTATACTTAATAACCTCTCTAGATGCGCTAATCTTTCGCTAAAATACCTATTTGCTAGTAAGCACGCAGCGGCCCTTAGGTCTTAGACTAATTGTCTACGTTATATTATCGATAAGGCTGTCGTATTCTGCTTAAATAGCTCCACACTATTGTTCGCAATTAGGCGCTTTCATAGCCTGCTTAAAGGTCTTAGGATTAGGCGAGGTAGCTACGTTTAATGTCTTCGTTCTAGTTACTATAGCTACGAGTTAAGCAGCTCCTCGTTAGAAAGCCTGCAGCTTTAAGATGCTATTTCTAGACTTTAGCTGATTATTATCGCTTAACGAAGGTCGACGATAGCGAGGGCCTGGGCAGTTATCCTAGCTTCGCTAGCTGTCGCTCTTAGATGTAGAGGAGTCGTATATCTAAGTCTCCTGCATCTAGGACATTTTAGACATTTTGTTATCCTTTCGAATTTATTATATCTATTGTAGTTGCTAATGCTCATCTTATTTAACGACTTTGCGGCTACTGTCGTAGCTAGCTATAAAAGGATAATAGTCGAAGATTTCCTTTTTCCTATTGCCTTAGTTCTATACGTATCTTTTCCGCTAGTGCACGCATTCCTAGCATAGTTAGCTACCTATGCAGCTTTTGCGGTTTGCTTTATAAGAAGCGCACTTATCGTCTAGATTTGCTGCTGCTGCATAGTTTCTTGAGTTTAGTATAGTATATTAGGTATGTTCAAGCTAATCGTCCCTCCTATCTATGCAGGGTTAGCTAATGCTAACATATGATATGCATAGCCTAGTTAGATCGCATTTGAACCCCTTTTAATCACAACGGCAGCATTTCTCGACAGCATAATCTTTGCATCTTAATCCTCGCTTTATGCAGCGTTCGTATAGTCGATTGCTATTATACTGCGAGGTTTGTAACTTGCATTGTTAGCATTTCTTTATCTTTGGTCGCTCTAGAGCACAAAGCTTATTACGCTTTTCCTCTTAGAAAAGAGTATCGTTAGTTGTGCGTAGTTAGCATGCGTGTCGATAGCAGGTGCAATACTTATACTTTTTAGCTCCTGTCTTAAATGTGCAGATCCTAAATTGTCTCTTATAGGTTCTGCATCTTACTAGCTTAGGAGCTATTAGTCTGTTCTTAGCGGGATTCTTATATTCGCTATACTAGTCTGTCGCGTAAGGTAGCATACACTTCCTAACTTTCTAAGTAGCACATCTGTCGCAGGTATTAGTTAGGTTTACTTGTCTGCATAGCGTTCCCTTCTTAAAGCATGGTCTGCAGTCCGTCTTTATACGCTTATCTGTTACATTAAGTGTTTCGTTATCGCTAGATAAGCTGGCGGGATCGTACGTGTTGTCCGCAAGTAGCTAGCTTTATAGTTAGATAGATATAGACTCCGCTATTAAAGCATCTTCTTAATTAGGTACTTTACTGTCTAGGTCGTTGTATGAGTCTGAGTCCGTTAGGTAAAAAGATAAGTTAGAATCGAGTCGCATAAGCTTGTTCGGTTTATAATTATCTTATCTTAACTTTAGTAGGGAGTTAGGATCCCTTCGCCTCTTTTCGACTATCTAAACACCTTTAGAGCTAAAATACTTTAAAGGTCCAGTTTCGAGCTAAGATTGTATAGCCTGTAATTCGCTGTTAGATAACTTATTGTCGCTGTCGTCACTATCTTCCTATACCCTATGTCCTAGGCCTAGAGAGAGTAATTAGTGTTAGGTTTAAACGTTGTAGGGTCTAGTTAGCACCTATACTATCTCGATTTCATTCGTAAAGGCTGGATCGATTTGTTGATTTGCCTAGATCTTAGTCGCTATAGGTTGCTAAGGGTCTACGAAGCTACGATCTTCATTCCCTTAGTAGTTAAGCATAGCTAGTTCCGCTGATACGTTAGTAAAGAAATTGAAATCGCTGTCGCCTTCAGGATTACTAATAGGGTTAAGGTATTAGTAATCTAGTTCAAAAACCACTATAGGCGTCTAAGTCGCTGCTATACTATGTTTAACTTATAGATAATTTGCTTCTTATGCGAGGGTAACTTCTCCTAGCGTATTAAGACCTAGGCTTGCGGCCACGACGTCGTTAACGCTGTGTTCAAGCTACGACTAGTCTCCTAGTCTGCGCAGATAGGCGCCTAGGTTAACAAGATATCTACGATGGAGTGCGTCGTTAACGAGTTGTTAACGTTAATTTGCATGCGCGAGTTCTTAAGTAACTAGGGATAGGCTTAGATTGCGTTATTTAGAGCCTAACTTGGAGTTGTTAGATAAGTCGTTAGACAGATCGTTGTTAGGGTCGTAGTCCGTTCGCTAGATGCGCTTTACCTTGTCGTTAAGCGAAGGGTAGTCTTGCGGGTTACGTAATCTATAGCCATTATCGACGTCCGCTGTTAAAACCCGCTAGACAGTGCTGTTATTAGGATTATATACTCGCATAATACTTTCGTTCTCGTTTCTGACGAAGTACCTAACATTTGCTTATAAAGTATAAAGTTTCGTGAAGGTAGCCGCATCTCGTAACTCGGTTAGCTTAGCTACGTAGGTGCAGCTTCCCTAAACTCGCTCTCTGCGAACGTTAGGTTAGATATCGTAGAGTGCTTCCTATAGCGTTTTGTTATACTTATATACCTTAGCTGGAGATCTGTTCTTAAGCTAGACTGCATATCGCACTGCCTTAGGCTAAAGGAAAGCTAGTAGTGACGTGTCGCGCATCATTTCCTAAGAGCGTTCTGCGACAATAGTCTTTAGTCTTCCGCTAATGCAATTGTCTTATATTATTGCTAAAGACTTTTCTCGCATAGTACGCATATTGCGCTTAGCTACGCCATTTTGCTAATAGTAATATAGCGCTAATGGTTCTGCAGTAACGCTAACGCTTCTAAGCTAGGTCGTAATACTAACGTTATTGTGAAGTTCGTTATTAAAGCGGTATCGACGGATCTTAAAGTCGTAAGTGCGTTTAAGCATATTATACATATCCTAAAGAACGAGGTAGATACCTTTCTAAGTAGCTAACGGCTTACACTATATAGAACAGGTTGCATCGTCGACTACGAATAGAAAATATTTAGTCTCGTTAATGCCTCGTACAGGATATAGACCCTAAATGTCGCAGTGAATAAGGTTTCTAGCGGAGGTGAAATTCCGTCTAGCAGGGTCGCAAGGTATCTTAACGAGGGCTTAGGTAGAACTGCAGATAGGGCATCTCGTGCTAATATAGGCCTTAATTTGCTTTGCGGTAAGCGGTAGACCCTCTACCTGCTTAACTAATTTAACTATAGCGTTAAGGCCAAGGTAACTAAGCTTGCAGTGCCACTTCTAGACGACATCGTCGAAGTTGAATCCAGCCTTATTAGCGCAAGGATCTAGCTTACTTGCTATAGTATTAACTTCGTTCTCTGTAGCAGCTGCGTTTTCGTCGCCTGCTTCGTTCTCGCCGCTATTCTAATTCGCTATTATCGCAGAGGGTCTAAGCTTGTCCAGAGTCTCTCTAGCGGAAGCGTTAAGATAGTACAGCCTATCTACTTCTATAGCCTATCTAGCGCAGTTGCTGTCCTAGTCGAGGATTTTTATACCTCGTTTATTAATATAGATCTCGACGTTAGCCTTATATATAAGTGCTAAGAGGGAGAGAAGATTGCAACGACTGCTTAGGGCGTGCGCTACGTCTAAGAGCGTAAGGTCTATAGTGCTATTTGCGTCTTAGAGTATTATAGCGACATTCCCTCCTCTATCGATATAGAGTCGTCCTCTAGAATCGGCTGTATTAATGTTGGAAACGAGCTTGTTATAGTTAGTAAACCACTTTCGACTGTTAGCGATATAAATGTTAGCTCCGCTGTCGATAATCTACGTATCTTTCCTAATAGGACTGCTATGCGCTGCTAGAAAGGTAACTTTGTTCGTAACTAAATAAACACTGCCTAGGCATAAAGACCAGCAGTATGCTGTATATATAGAAGGAATTATCTAAGCTTAAGTAATCTGTTCGGATCGAGATATCGAAGCTGTAAGCTGTCTATCGAAGCGTGTCCTCTCTTAGTAGACTAGTTACAGATCTGTTAGCTAATATAGAAGGGTAGCATTAAGGATACGCTAATAATTGCTATAGCATTCTGCCTCTGCTTGTAGCGCTTTAGTAGTCTTGTTACGCTTAACATCTTTCTTTATAGAGTGCGTAGCGGATTAATTAAACATGCTACGTAAGAACAGGTAAACTCCGATGCCGTTACTAATGCTTAACAGACCTTTGCCTATAGTATTAATACACTTTTGCTATATGCCTTTCCTACGCTGCGCTTCTATCCTGCCCATCCTTTCCTTTCCTCTACGATCCGCTTTAGACACCTAATAATAGTTATTGTTAGCAAAGGATCTAGGGATGTAGAAAGAGGATAAGAATAGAGACATACAGTTGCAGCGTAGCTGGGCTAACTCCGTATAGTTCACAACGCTAGTAGGCTGTTCGACGTTCAATGCTAAGAACTTGTTATAGGTCTTAACGGCATTTGTGCTGCTAGCTATCGAGGTTACAGTTGCCCTAGTATCCTTAACTATAGTCTAGGCTTTGCGAGCAGTATAATACCCGTCGTCTGACAATAACGCTTTACCCTTATCGCTTAATAGCTAGTTAGAGGAGTGACTATTAGCGTAGAATGCTGTATTAGTCGAGAGATTCTTAACTTTCTTAACGTTAATGGCTGTGTCTTAAACAGCAGTTGGCATTACTTAGGCTTATCTAGCGTTAGCGAGCTTGCTTAGAAAGTCTTCGCAATCTACTGTAGCAGAGGCAGCGAGCTTGCGACGCTTAGTAGGGCGTCCTTTGCCATCACTATCAGTAGTAGCATTTGTGCTAGTAGCATCCGCATTTTTCGTATTAGATTTGTCCTTCGCTTCGGATTTGTCTTTATTGCTAGCCCTAAGGCGATCTAGTTTAGCTTTAACTTCTAGAAACTTCTTAAAGCATATGCTAGAGTGCCATTTTTCGTAGTAAGTACATTTAATCTTATCATTTCCGCTGCTGCTACTACTACTACTGCTACTGTTCTTACCTTAGCCTTAAGTTTAACCTTAGCCTTTGCTATAGGTTTTGCCTCCGCTGTGCTTATTATATGCAGCGAGTGCGGTCTTGTCGCTAGCTTAGTGATAGAAAGAGTACTGTCGTGATTTAATGACTTTAGACTATGTATAAAGGTATCTCGCAGCGTGTATAGACCTCTTAGAACTAGGTTCTAAGACAGAGCTAATTGCTACCTTCTCTAACGATGCGCAGCATTAGCGCATTATACTCGCCTACAGCTCGCATTCGTATTATATAACAAATGCTAGCTGCACTAAGTCTTATTCTGCGCCTTTCTATAGGCTTCTATAGCCTTAGGCGCTAAGTCGTATAGGCAGTAGCGTACTGCTAGTATCAATTGCCTCTCTTCCTAGGGAGGACGTCCTTATGCTTCCTGCAGTTACTATTCGCTTTCGTAGTGCGTGCTAGTATCCGTCGCATCGCACTTATATCGCGTTCGTATTATGTAGCTTTGTATTGCTGTTATTCGACGCGCGCGTGGCGGGAGAGGCAGGTGCGTCTAGCAGGTAGAGCGTACCTTCCTTAGTTATAAGAAACGCAGCGCGCTTAGGCTATAAACATTAATATGCCCTTCTTGCCTAAACTTCGTGTTTCGCCTATTCCTTAACTATAACACTATAATAAACACCTTCTATATAAGATACCTGCACAATTATTGCTACTTCTATATAAGCACCTAGCAGGCGCTACTTAGTAGACGCGCAAGATGTCGCTTAACCTAATCGCCCCTAAGGACTGCTAGTTATTAGTCCTAGCATGCGGCTGCTGCGCGTACTACCTTAAGAAGGACATAGACGTTAGTAAGTAATAATAGGTTCATTATGCGTAGCACTTGCTAATAGCTAGTATGCAGCACCTAAGGATCTATATAATAGCACATTTAGTACCTTTGCTTATAAGTGTACGCGTTGCTTAATCCATAGTTACCTATATGTCCTTATGCATAAGCAGCTGTTCCTAAGCTTTAATTAAGCGATGCGCATGCGCAAAGCGTATTAATAGCTTAGCCTAGATGCTACTATAGACGAGCGCAAGGCAGCGCTAAAGGCCGCTATAGATGCTAGAGAGACGTACTACTCTAACGGGCGTTAGATAGCTACTAACGCTAAGCGCTAAGTTAGCGACTGCTACACGTTGCGCAGGCCGAAAGCCAGCGCTGCGCAGGCGGGCTTTAGGGATCTAGGTCCGCTAGTAGTAGAGATGCAGACTATGCGTTAGTATAGCATAGCAGCTATAGAATTTATGCGATAGGTATATTTATCGCTTAAGGCTTATTTAATGTCCGCCTGCTAACCTCTAGTATAGATCCTTATCTCTAGTAGCAATTCTACTCGCTAGATAGATATACTTATAGGATAAGACAGGTAGGGACTAGTAGATCCGCTTACCGCTAGAGGTAAGCAGGCAGTTAGCATAGAGTTTAATAATAAGGATAAAGAGGATACCCTAATAATGCCGCCACTAGGGCCCTGCTGCTCTAGCTGCAATAAGACCGCAGCTAAACTAGAGACTCCTAGGGCTATAGGTTACTATTAATAAGCTAGCAGCTAAGGTGCGTCCTGCACGCGTCCTACTGCCTTTTAGCCTGCCTCTATCGCTAACGACGTTAAGGAAGAAGAGGCAGCGTTTGTCCTAGGACTCGCTACTAAGTCTAAAGAGGAAAGTGTGCGTCCCGCTAGCAGCAAGCGTGCGCGTGCCCTAGCTATGCTTAAGAACCCTGCCCAGAGTCTTTAGGCGCATCTTAAGAAGAAGAAGACTAATTAGGCGCGTACTTATGCTGCTGCTTACGCTACTATAAAGGGGTCTTATATAGAGACGCCTTAATGCGCGTTAGTCTCTAACACTGCGGCGCTAGGTCGCAGGAGCGTAGCATATAGTTAGACTGCTACTTGCGCATCGACTACTATACCTGCCAAAGTTATAAAGGCTACTAGCGGCACTTCTTGTGTCTTTAAGCGCACCGCTAGAGGCTTATATAATAAGCGCATAGCTGCAGAGATCTAAGCTAGCATTAAGGAGAATGCCTATGCTTACTATGCGTACTAGCTAACACTAGGAACTTCTAGTCCTGTTAGGCGTAGCCCATTTAAGGTCTTATTAGGTAAGGATAATAATAGGGGGAATAGTATAGGAGGCGAGTAGCACTCTTCGCTTATGCGGACAGCTAGCTAAGAGCTAATAAGATGCAGCAGCATCGCAGGGCAGGCAACTAGCCTTATATCCTTAGTAGGCTTTTATAGTACTAAAATTAGGCGCTTATGCGCTTCGCTACTCTTATGCTTCTCGTATGCGCTGCGTAGGCAGCAATAGCCTCTAGTACATGCGCGCAGTTCGACTCTAACTCCTAGCTTATATACTCCTCTAGGTAGTCTTTCCACCTAACTAGGTATTCTATAGGCCTGCCCTTTTTCTTACGTTTGTCTATAATCGCATCTACTTCCTACTCTTAGTTGTCGTCTGCTAAGGGCATAGGTTCTGCAGGTTCCTTACCTGCGCATTGCACCTATAGTTCTAAAAGCGATATATAGAACACGTTATAGATAGCGTACGTGTTAGGCAGTAACAGGCAGTACGCCTGCGAGCCTATAGTATCTTAGATGCAGAATAGTCTAATAAATTTTGCGCTTAGCTTGCGATTTAGGCCTTATAGCTTAAGATTCTTTATTAATAGTAGGACCTTATTGCTAACTTTAAAGTGCATTAGCTTTTAATAACTCGCGTTGCCTCTTTTCTAAGCTTCCTTTGCTTTATTCTATTAATTCCGCAGCTTCTTATATAGTTCTCGCATGCTTGCAGTACGCTCTTTAGCTGCTAGTACCCCTCCCTTATGCGATTCGTCCTAAATCGGTGCGTTTCTAATCTCTAGATGCTATCTATAAAGAATCTAGAAAGGGCTTATACAAAGCGACTGCAAAACGCTGTTATTAATAGCGAATTCTGCGGAGCCTAGTAGTAACGCCTATTAGTATTGCTCTTCGCTGCAGTAGCAGCGTAAGTACTATTCTAGTGTTTAGTTCATCTGTTCTGTTTAACTGTCAGTTTATAGATAAAAAGCGGTGCTTAGGCAGTGCTTTATACGTAGCTTATACGCAAAGTTACTCTAGTATTAACTTATAAAGATAGAACTACGATCTGTTACTATACTAAGTAGAACGCTATAATGTCGTATAACTGCGTCTAGCACTAGTGTCGCAAGCTGCACGCTTGTGTACGTCTTGTTAGTAGGAATATATAAGTTTATTTTGCTGTACTAGTCGACGATAACTAAGACTAAGTCGAACGTTTGTTAATAGAGTGCAGAAGGCGGAAGATCTATAATAAAGTCTATAGTAATTTCCTCCTATAGTCTAGATAGCATAAGTAAAGCTTGCGGCTCGCTATAGGGTCTATGCTGTCTAGGCTTTATTATAAGGCACGTCTTGCAGTCTAGGACGTATTAGGTAACGTCCTCTTGCAGACTTAGCTAGAAGTACTTCTAAAATAGTAGAATAGTAGGTTCTCTGTTTTATCGCAACTAAAGTAACCTGCTAGGTCGTCGTTATAATAGATTCGCATAAGTTCTGCTTGCAATGCGCTGTCTTTAGGCATATAAAGTGTATTATTAAAGTACTAGAGATTTAAGCGCATTATCTACGCTAGAGTGTCTCCTTCGTCTCGTAAGATGCGGATTATATCTATATACTCTAGTTGCATTTAGGCTATTAGGGCAGACAGATCGTCTCCTAGGGCCTAGAATGCATCTTCTTCTCTTATAAGAGCTTAGACTATTGCCTGTACCAGGGTTCTTAGTCCTTAATACAGTAGTCCCCTAGCGAGTCGCGCAAGAGTTAGGAGAGACAGGTTTGCAGCGCGAACTTAGCTAATTAATGCTATTATTCCTAAGTCGTTTTCCTATATAGAGAGTTTGTTCTAGAGCGTTAGAAGCAAGTAGCGAGTCTCTTGCGAAACGCCTTCGTAGTCTAGACGATAGGAAGGACTATTAGCTAGATTAGAGACCCTAGAACAGTACTTAATAGTAAAGTCGAACAAGGCGAGGAACGTAGCCTATCTAGCTTAGCAGCTATTAAGTTATTTTACTCCTATAAACCTGCGTAGGTTATTATAGTCTATAAGCACCTAGACCGCATGCAGAGCTCCTTTAAGATAACAGCGAAACTGCTTAAATCCCTCTACGATTGCGAGGAGTTCGCTGTCGTAGGTCTTATAGTTTTGCTCCGCAGGTATTAACTTGCAGGACTAGAAGGCTATTAGATGCTACTATAGCAGCGAATCGCCTTCTAGTAGCAGTTGCGACACTATTGCAGCGATAGCAAATTGCGAAGCATCTGTCTCTAGGCGTAAGCAGGCTTCTAGTAAGTAGTATCTTAGAATAGGCGCTTCGCTAAACGCCTTTTTAATTATGCTAAACGTATAATCCTCGCTTTCGGTCCACTAGATGCGACCCAGCTTCTTGCTATCCTTTAGACCTTTTATTAGGGCTATTAATAGAGTGACGATCTTGGAGTACTAGTAGATAAATCGTTAGTAGAAGTTGGCGAAGCCTAGGAAGACTTAGACTTCTTAGACTGTCGTTAGTATAGGCTACTTAGAGATAGTAGCGATCTAGCTAGGGTCTATTAAGACGCCTGCAGTACTTACGATAAAGCTAAGGAATTCGACTTTCGTAGTGTACAGATCGCATTTGCCTAGGCTCGCGTATAGGGCGTGCTTGCAGAGCCTCTTAAGAACCTCCCTTAAGTGTCGCATATGCTCCTTATGCGAGTTGCTATAGATAAGAATATCGTCTAGGTACACTACGCAGAACTTGTCTACGAGGCCTAAGAGGGCGCAATTAATATACGCCTAGAAGGTAGCTAGGGCACTAGTTAGGCTAAATAGCAATACTAAGTATTTATAGAGACTGTATCGCGTACAGAACGCAGTCTTCTAGATGTTGGACCGCTTAATTAGTATACGATAGTAGGCGTCCTTAAGGTTAAGCTTAGAGAAGATCTAAGCTCCCCCTAGTTAGTCCATTGTCTTACTAATTAATAGTAACAGATGCCAATTCTTAATTATAATAGCGTTAAGCCCGCAGTAGTTAACGCAGATACGGATAGTGTTATCCTTCTTTAGTACTATAATAATAGGAGCACCTGCTACGCTTATGCTTCGCTAGATCCAACTATTAGCTAGTGCCTTGTCTAGATACTCCTATAGAATGTTTAATTCTTTCTAGGACATATTGTATACCTGCTAGAATAGCGGAGTAGAGCTAGGCTCTAGGTTAATTGCATGCTCTGCACCTTCGACGCGCTTGCTATGCTTATTATTAGGGGAGGCGAAGACATCTGCGAAGTCTTAAATGTCGATTAGCAATTCTAGAGTACTATCGAAGCTAGTAGCGACAATAGTAAAGACCTAGTGCTCGCTTTGCAAGTCTACTATAAACTCTCTTAGTTTGCGCACGCAGACTGCAAGCGTAGCTCTAGAACTATAGCTCTAAGAATCCTAGCTGCTGTCTACGACGATAGCATTTTGCTAACGCTATAGACAGCCTAGGATAAAGTCTAGTATCTTTATATCTATAGCGTAGAAGAGAGCAGTAGACGTGCGCTACGCGTAATAGGAGTTAGCGAGATGCAAGCGTATAGTGTACGCACTATAGCAGCGACCCCTATCCCTATAGAACGACTCTACGTTTAGTAGAACTGCCCCCTTAACTAGCAGCAAGTTATGCTTCTTAACAAACGAGTACGCTACTACGTTAATGTTAGCAGTATCGTCTAGGCAGAAGGATGCTTCTATCTAGTTGCCCTTACGCAAGTCGACTTCGCCTCGCACATATAGCGTAGGCTAGGAATCGACTCCTGCTTTAAGAGTATCCTCTACGATGCGTTTAACTATAGCTACGACTTTGGGAGCCTTCTTCTTAGTAACTTTAGCCTTCTTCGCTGCGCAGGCAGCTAGCTAGCGAACATACCTCGCTTTCTAAGCAGTAGTAAGTTTAGGATAGTTAGATTTATAATAGCCTATCTTATAGCACTTATAACATTCTATCTTCTTTATCGCTTCTGCGTCCATTATGCGCTTTAGTTGCGAGCCGCTAGCGTAAGACTTAGCGGTCGCAGTCTTCTCTTAACGACGCTTTAGGTTACTTCTATTCTCCTAAGAGACCTTAGTCCCTGCTTACGCTTCTCGTAAGAGGAATTATTAGTCCGCAGGCTAGTCTTAAGTCTTATTATAAGCGAGATTAGGGCTTCGCATATAACTAGCACCTTATAGTACGTAACGATATTAGTGCAGAGCGCAGGCTTAAGCTTTGCGAGGAGGTAGCAGTTACGCTGCTCCTTAGTGTACTTCGACATCTAGTTCTTAAGAGTCGTTAGCTTAGAGGCAAAGGGTTGGACTGTCTAGTCGTAACCCTAATAAGCACGCTTATAGCTTAGAGATATAGTTAGCGCGCAGTTAACTAGATCCTCAACTAAGTTAAGTATAAATTGTTAGAAATCCTTCTAGGTATAGTCTAGAATGTAATCTAGGTTATAGCTATTATGCTAACTCTCCTGCGGTTCGCCTCCTAGGTGCATAACACCTAGTATAACCTTCTAGTTATCCTAGTCGTAGTAAGGAGAGGACATAGCAAAGATTAACTTTAGGGAGCAAAGGTAGTCGTTAGCTTCCTTTAAGGTAGTCCCCTTAAATAGAGCTGGATCCTTAAGCTTAGGACGAGTACCTATTATGCTATGCGCCCGCAGTTTAGCAGCAGTATATACGTCCTTTAGGTGCATCGATAGAGTTAAGGGTCCTAGAGTTAAGCCTGCGTGTCTAACAAGTTAAGCCTGCGCTAATTCGGCTTCTAGGCGACTAATCTCTTGTTAGACTGCTAAGGCGTTGCGTGCGAAGCGCAGGCATTCCGCTGTTCCGCTGCTTAAGTCTTCCCTAGTAACGTTAGCGCCTAGAGGTAAGTCGATTTCGGCGATGCTACTTAAGGAGCTACTGCTGTCGTTGTCGCTTATGAGTTCCTTAATAAAGCCCGCAGGCAGGCTAACGTCGCTTATCGTAAGGTGTATAGGCTGCGTACTTAGGGAGCAATGAGAACTAATAGAAAGAGTACTATCGTAATTTAATAACTTTAGACTATATATAAAGGTATCTCGCAGCGTGTATAGACCTCTTAGAACTAGGTTCTAAGACAGAGCTAATTGCTGCCTTCTCTAACGATGCGCAGCATTAGCGCATTATACTCGCCTGCAGCTCGCATTCGTATTGCATAACAAATGCCAGCTGCACTAAGTCTTATTCTGCGCCTTTCCATAGGCTTCTATAGCCTTAGGCGCCAAGTCGTACAGGCGGTGGCGTACCGCCGGTATCACTTAGTTAATTTTGGATTCGAACGTAAGGAGGCGGCTAGTAATGTCGTAGATAGTGTTGTTAGCGAAACTAATCGCCCCTTAAAGGAAATAGTACTAATCGACAAACAGTTGGAACTTGTCGTTAAGTCTGCGAATTAGCTTTAAGATGAACTATATATTACTAATCTCTCCCCTAGATTCCTTAACGTCTTACTAGAAACCTATAAGTCGATTAATATATACCTACACCTCCTTGCATTAGTCTAGCGTGCAATTCTCGTACTTATCGAGTGCGAGATCTAGTGCGTAGCTGCTATGCATCTTATACTACGCCTTAAGATGGTCCCATTGCTCTTACAGGGTCTTAAGCTTAATAATCTAGCCTCTGATCGAAGGGTCGACCTAGTATAGCAGAAGGGCTCTTACGAGGCGAACGCGTTTGGCGCAGCGTTCGTATTTATTTAGCTCCAGACAGTACTGTTATATAAGGGCTAGTATGTTAGCGTCCAGGATGTCGATTACTTCGTTGTCTTCGCCTATTATAACATAGGGCTTAATCCAATACGTCGCTCTGTCTAGCTTAACTAGGATATTATCATTTCTAGCGTAGAGCTCCTAGACTCCCTTAAGTTTAGCGAGCAGTTAAAAATCCCGCGTCTAGCTGTTATAGTTGTCTTAGCCCTAGAGGCGCTTAAGATCTAGTCCTATATTGTAGGCGGTTAGGTCTAACATCCTTAGATTGTCGACTAAGAACGAAACGAAACGGAGGTGCTTAAAATGGATAAGTCGATTTCGTTTGCGAGTAGGGTAGAACTAAACAATAGTTTGTTCCGAAAGCGATCGAAGAGATTTATGTCTAACAGTTGCGTAGCGAATAGAAGCTATAGGCTTATAACCTATTAAACTATA
>JAVRRR010000422.1:0-17706 GCA_035927975.1 Rachicladosporium monterosium | reverse complement strand
CGCCCTTGACGAACGTTCGTCGAGGTCGCGCAGCTCCAGGTGCGCTCGTGGGAAACCCCAAGGATGTCGCACATGTCACGTGTTTTTCGGTCAACCTTCCGCATGACCGTAACACAGATATAGAGAAGTCTTAGCTATCTGTACTATACGCTTGGAAGCCCCTAGCTAAGATGCTAATCGGCTAATGTAGTAGCGAATGTAAGCCTATAATTCTAGGACCGATTCCTGCGTAATCTTCTACCTTAGACTTCGATAAGAAGGACAAAATCGGAAATAGTATGCGCTCCTATAGAGGTCTCGGAAGTCGCCTCGCTTCTCTAGCATCGTATAGAGGTCTTCGAGAAGCTTTACGTCTCCTAAGTAGTATTAGTGTCTTGTATAATAACGAAGTTAATATAACGCTAACCCTCTCCTACGTATACGCCTTAGACGGAAACCCTTTTAACGTGTATCTAAAGCTTCCTTAGATAATCTCTAACCCTCTCGTAACTGCTACGAACCGTAGCGTTAAGTATCTAGACTTCTATATCTCCTGCAACGAGTTCGGAATTAGAGGCGAGCTTTTGTAACTCCGAGAGGATCTACTTTAGGTAAGTTAAAGATCTTAGCTTTATAGGGCCGTTCGCAGAGATCTAAACTCGTATAGCATAAGAGATCTGTTTAGCGCTAACCGAAGTTACGGTTTAGCCGCTACTCTGCGTGTCGTATAGCTAGGATAGGTCGTCGAGGAAAGCGTGCTATAATAATCTTAGGACTTTCGAATAGCTTAAAGATAGACGTAGTATACTAATAAGGATAACGGCCTTATAAAAGAGTTTTGCAATGTCGCTAGAAAAAGCATTACGTTGCCTAGTGCCGTACGAGTGCAGTAGAGCCTCTATTGCGGAGCGCTTTGCCGAAAGTTTAAGAGGTAATGTCTATAAAGGCGACCGAACGAGCGTGCTAATCCTGAGTTCTTTGTAGAGCGAAGTTGCACGATACGTCTAACCTATGTTAAGCTGCGGCGAGGGGTATAGGACTGCTACCGGCCGTTCGTATTATGGAAGTCCTAGGGTAGTATAGTTGCCGTAGGGTCTAAGGGCACGTCTAGTAGCTAAAGTCCCATCTGAATGCTATGTCCTAGTAACTGCATAATGCACGATATGCCGCTAATTTCGATGCATTATTACGTACGGTAACAGACTCTTCTCTTTGAGTAACATCGTAAAGCTACTAGTCTAACGGTTGAACTATGCTAGCACAATACCTATGCCTCTATAAGCCTTCTTCGCCGCCTTATGTCTCGCCTACTTCTTCGTAGAACCCTTACTATTAAAGCTACGTCCTTATAGAGAGACCGTAGCCCGGAACAACGCCGGTATTGCCGCAACGTCTTAACTTCGTACTGCGGAGAAGTACCTATAGTATCTCCCTTTTCCTTAAGGGCGACCGCAAACTACGCTAAAGTCGGATCCGCGTAACCGTTAGGGGGCGTATTAGACCTCGATACCGCAGGTCGTAATACTAGAAATGATTCTTAACGTCCTAAGTTCGAAGACTAGGCATAGTGCGAGACTTGCTTACTATAGAACCTACGCAAGCTTTGCACTATTATCTTCTTCGACCTTCTGCTTCCGCTAAGGACATTCCGGCCGATATAAATCATTAAACCTTCGTAATCCCCTAAGTATATATAATCAAAATCGGGTAGGAGACTTAGGCTAGCTTAGTCTTGCATTAGCCTGAAATAGTCGGTAAAGGGGTAAGTATCGTTGCGCCGCTTGAACTTTAGACTAGAAGACGTTAGCCTCTACTCGTAGTCCTCGATATATGTAAGCGTCTCGTACGTCTATATCGATAATAGAAGTAGGCGCAGAAGCGGTACTAGCAATGTGTTGCGCTAGCACGCACATAAAGTACTTCTTGCCTATCTAGTAGTAGACATCTCGACTAAGTCCGTCCTTATCCCTAGAAGACTAAACTTCTATGTTCTATTCGGTAACGACGTCCTCCGTAGAGCTAGTGTCTATGTTACTATTAAAGCGGATAAAGTTAACACCTGCTGCTATTGCGAAACAGTAGGAGGTCTATCGTTTAGTATTGAAGAAAAAGGGGCTATAAGCTTAACGTATAGCTAGCGGTACTACTATCTTTATATATAATACTATTAACGCTTATCTGTGTTTGTTAAGAAATATTAGCAACGTATTGAAGGCTAACATAAACGCTATTAACGCGCCTCTAAATGCAGTGTATCCGGGCTATAGTATACTACTCGCAAGACGAGCTAGGTTAGGGCGTTCTTACTCTAACCGATTAACGTATGCGAACGTCTACTTCGCTAACTGTAATTACAGCAGAGTTAATACGCAGATCGACTTCGATTGCGTAGAGTTACGACTCGTATAGCGTAACAATAGCGGACGACTCGTAATATAGTTAAGCAATCTAGGAAATGCACGATCCGTAGAGACGT
The DNA here is from genome assembly GCA_035927975.1 of Rachicladosporium monterosium. NCBI lineage: Eukaryota > Fungi > Ascomycota > Dothideomycetes > Cladosporiales > Cladosporiaceae > Rachicladosporium > Rachicladosporium monterosium. The sequence goes on along the minus strand of JAVRRR010000422.1, from coordinate 15,251 downwards.
CGTTAGAATAATAATACGGATTTAGCTAGTATAACTACCTAGTTCCATGGATTACATTACTACCTCGGGTGCAGGAAGATACATATCCCTCTATTCTAACTCGTATAGATCTACTACAATATAGTCTTTAGCTAACGCAGAAACTAGACTTAACTCTGCCTCGGCACTAGGACTAGGTCCTGCCTTAGTAGCAGGACTTAACCCTACCTCGGTATCGTGCGATCTAGAACCTAAGGCAATTAGCACTATTAGCTCTATTAGAAAATGTTCTACTACGCAGTAGCGAAGTCGAAGGTAATCCTTAGCTAGTCGTAGCACATAGACGGCTCTTAGTTAGGCAACTATACAGTCGAACTTTAGCCCGCTTTTAGGGAGCAGCTTAGTCTAGCTAGGTCTTATAAGCTATAACTTCGAGATTTTAGGATCTACTATACTTACTAAGATTCCGCAAGCTTTGTACCGAGGACGAACGGGACACCTACGCCTATTAATCCCTTAAGATTTTTGTATTCGTGTCCAGCATCGATTATAGCTAACAGGGTCTCTTTCGTTTTCTCTAGGCTTGTATAGAGGTAGTGCCGATAATATAATACGGTCGCCGTATCTTCGACGGAGGTTATCTTATGTCTAGTACGGAACTTAACTAGCAGGATGCAAGAGCACCGTTGCATAATACGTAACTACGTGTCTAAACGCATTGCTTTCTAGTAGCATATTACGATCCTAGCTTGTAGCTCTAGCCCGACTAGGCGAAGTAGCGGAGTATAGTTCCAGAAAGCGGACGGGTTAGACATCTACTCGTCTCTATATGCTTGTAATAGTTCTATTGTACTAGTTTCCGGGCCCTAGAAGTCGAGCATCCTCTGAAATCGAGCATTCTCGTTCGCTGCCCTCTCTTTAATCGTATAGGGTACTCTTTTAAAGAGGGACGGACGCTCCTACTTAAGCTTATAAAGTTGGAGTAGGATCGTGCTAATTCGGCCGCAATCCTATACTGTATTAGATAAGATCTAAAGGCCTAAGCATGCGGCGCGTTACCTCTATATCGTTACTAACTAGAGCATCTCGAAGACTAAGCAAGGGAGCCGTTTCGCGATGTAAGAGCCTGTTAGATTGTCGAGCACACGTTTACTGCGTTGCTCCTACCTCAAGTAGTTATGTAAGGTTCGTTGTCCTATACGATCGCGCACGGGTCGATTACCGGTCGCCGGCCGAGTGCAATCTGTCCGCGTCGTAGCTTGCGCCGCTATGCGCTGTAACCCGAGAGTAACAACGCAGCGCTAAAGCGCCGTGCGGCCGCTTAGTGCCACCGGTTTAGCGGCCAGGGGAAGCCTGATTTTCGATTTTCCCGCACAGCAAGAGCTGGTGCAACAAACGCACTAGCGGTATGCGCGTCTCCTGGTTTGCGACCAACTCACCGCTAGACGTCAGCACTCGCGTTGTCCGTACGACCAAGTGCAAGGTGAATAGTCTTCGCGACTGAAAGGTGGCAGTAGTACGTGCATAGCCGGCTTGCTACTCGCAGCCTTGAATGTGGGAGGAAAAGGAGCTAGGGTGCATAACCGGTGTAGGAACGAACGAATCAGAAGCATGCGCGCCGCCCTCGACCAGTGCCCCAAAGACGATCACAGGGTATCGAAGAAGCTTCAGACAGCTGTCTACCATCGCGGTGCCATGGAGAGGGGCCGGTTATGCATGACAACAAGCATATGACGCCTGAGGATGGGTCGCATTCTCCGCATACAAACCTACTCAAATTCGAGTCGAGTTACTCGAACTTTCTTGAGCCTATGATCATTAGGACCTGACAGTGGATGGTTTGGTCAACGGAACATGAACGATGTCACCAAGATTTGCTTGCGTATAACCAGTTATGGGACCCTGCATTCATCGTCCTAACGTCTGCAACATCCCGGCGCACTTACGTATAATAAGCGTGCCATCTCCCACCGCAGTCTGCGGTACAACCTAATGTATTGGAAGAGCTGATAGCTCAGCTCGCGCGACCGGTACAGTGCCCCCAATATAGAGAGCATTATGCACAACCCTACTAGCCCCCTGCATGACATTTGTGGTCTATTGTGGAGATCTACTAGAGTTGGAGTTGCTGCAACGATTGCAAGCAGGCGTGCAGTGTCTAGTATCTTGAACTGACGATAGGCCTCATTTCCACGCTGGATACGAATCAGCTAAGGATACCGAAGATACATTTGGATCCGGCAGCATTCTCCCGCACACACGGACGGCAGGCCTTCTTACGGCAAGCAGTTCGAATCTTCCAGCGTAGCTGTAGCACGACAAGCACACTAAACGTGCATCTTTAGCCAGAGACGTCGGAAGTGTGAGTGCTCTGTACCCCGATTGACCCAAGCAAAACAAGAACAACGCACAGAAAGAACGGATGAGCTCCACCAGCAGAAGCAACTGAGGAGGGAAGAAGGATTTTGCGAGGGAAACCGATGGTATATATGCAATGATGCTCTGCGCCCCCAACATGGAGTGCCATCTGATTGGTCGCAGCTAGTGGTATGCCTCAAAGTCATGCCATACATGGGATCCCGACCTTTACCAGGGCAGCTCAATTGACATGCATTCATGGCTGATTGCAGAGGTAGATCTGAGCTGTTCCATTCGCTGCGGTCGCTGCGTTGCCTCTGCATGATATTTGAGATGTAAGACGTTGGGCCAATGATGTAGATTCCGAACGGCAATCACACTTTGCCATGCATCAGTCACGGGAGGACGTAACGCTCGGGGCACTCGAAGGGAAGCTCCGGGGGCCTTGATAAAGACACCAGGGTTCCCGCTGATCTATGTTCGTCCAGACAGTGTTTCGAGCGCACCTGCCACTATGGAAGCCAAGTTTCTTGACACTACCGCTGCGATTGAGAAGTTCTTGAGTGATCTTGGCAACTGTGATGGCCAACCACCGAGACTCTACGTGGATTTGGAGGGCAACAACCTCTCTCGCAACGGCACCCTGTCACTGGTCACAATCTTGTTGGAACCGGAGAGGGACGTTTATCTTGTCGACGTGACTACACTCGGACGAGATGCTTTCACTACCGCCGGCGCAGACGGTCGCACGCTGAAATCAGTGTTGGAGTCGGAGGACGTTGTCAAGGTCTACTTCGATATTCGCAACGACTCCGATGCCTTGTTTGGTCTCTACGAGATCCGCGTCGCTGGCATCGAGGACCTGCAGTTGATGGAGCTGGCCTCGAGGAATTTCAGCAAGAGGAATGTCAATGGATTGGCCAAGTGTATCGAGCGAGACAGTACGATTCCGTTCGTCGAGAGGCGAAGGTGGCAGGTGGTGAAGGACAACGGCAAACACCTGTTCGACCCTCAGCAGGGTGGCTCCTACGCTGTCTTCGATCAGCGGCCTCTATCGAAAGACATCAAGGAATACTGCATACAAGATGTCACGTTCATGCCGCATCTCCGGGACATCTATCGCAGGAAGCTGTGCGATGCGTGGTGGAGAAAGATTGACACAGAGACGAACGCACGCATTCAGCTTTCTCAGAGCCCGTCTTTCAGAGGCAAGGGCCAGCACATGGCCCAAGGTCCGCCTGCATGGTTGTCTTGGCATCCGACTACGGCCGAGAGACTATCACGCACACTATTCAAGGCCGCTCCTGTCCGCGAGCAAGTCCGGACTCACTCCCTATCACTGTCTGGCGATAGCGTGGTCCGATCGCTGTCGGATGACGGCGACGAGCTCGCCAACCTGCTTCGCCACGTTACCCTGACAAAGGCGAAAGAGGTCCTCGACGAGGACTCCGACGATGACTTTGTCCATGGGAGGAACAGTACTCAAAACTTTCACGGCAATGACAGTGGCGAAGATTGCGACTTCACCGCATGTGACAAGGAATGTGGCTACTGTGGTCGCTGTGATTATTAGCATCGCGTAGGACGAATGGTTTTTGTCCTAAGTAAGCCTTCAGAAATCCGCCGTATGTCTATTCAATATGATCCGGACGTGACAGTTAATGTCAACAGCCACCATGTCCACTTATTGCTGTTCAAGACCAATATGTTCACCTTGATCTCACGTGAGCAGAGGCAAGCCGTGTCCGCGACCATGCCGGATGAAACGATATCGTAATGGAAGACCAATCCGGCAAGTGGCTGACGAAGTTTCTCAGTGCGCTCTTCCGATAATAGGCAGTTCTCGAGGGAACAATTCGGTGTGTAACACTTTCCACTTTCCTACGAGCCGCAGATGAAGGCAGAATTTGGGGCATGGACGTTCAGCATAATGGTTCGTGATGACTGATCCGGTCGTGCTTGCCGACATGAAACCCCAACAGTCCATACTGGGGGAGTATAGGCGTGGGGAGCGTTCGTCCCGGGTATTGAAGCCTCCTATGGTCTGAGGTTGGCCTTCCGCCGTCCTCACTTTCATCCGCCGAGTCGACAGCTTCGTCGGAGACTGATTTGCTTGCTTCCGGTGTCCCAGCGCTTCGCTCCTTAAAGGTCCTGTCAATCGCGTGTTTGACCGCAAGGGAAAACAGCGGTGTTGTACGCAGACACTTCCTCGCCGCTTCGGCCAGTAACGTCGCGATCCAGGAAGCTTAGGTAGTAGGCTCTCTCCGTGTAGTAGTCCCCTTCCGTTGTCGTGAATGATTTTCACTAGGCGTGTTCAAAGCCTGACGCGTCCAATGCATACAAAGCGCACAATTTCCGATGCTTTTCCTATGTCGGGAGTGGACGGTCAGGATAGGTCAGAGTCACGCCAGCATCGAAGGTTGACGTCGCTCACATCTCAGTAGTAACGCATCGACTTACTGCTGCCGGAAATGCCTCGTATGTCAACACCGTAGAGTTTCCCACTGCTGAGTGTCTCACTCCACGTAGCACCTAGATCATAGCTGCAGTACAGATCTCAGAATTGGCGACGTGAAGACGGAGACCGGATTCCAGGGTGTTGACCCGGAGACTCAAGACTATCGGTCATGGCGCGACGCAACAGCAGAGCAGTATACAGGAAAACATTCTGCCCGAACAAGGTGATCCGTTACAGACCACGTCCGGCTGGAGCGACAAAAGCGGAAAGAGACGACAGATGTACGTTCTTGAAGGTGTCCGCCAAGAATATGAAACCAACATTGCGGCGCTCGAAGCGAGGACCCGTATCGGCGAACGTGGGCTAGGCAGTCTAGCTCGTCAGCTACACGATATACAGGTCGCCATGAAGCGTCGCGAAGGCGAGATCCAGCGACTAGTGCTGGAAACTAAGAGAGAAAGGGTCGCAAAGCTGGAGTGTGAGCGTATGATTGAGACAATAAAAAGGACTGAGTAAACATCGGGCAAGCAATCGCTATAGCTCAAGGTTCCTTTGTCAGTTAGTGACTCTGCAAACTGAGTCAGCATCTCAAAGTAAAGTTCTTCGGTGGAGTACACACCCTAAAGCATCCGCCACTGGAGTCCAGACGTTCGGGTTGAACCCGCAATCAATCCACACTGCTGCGAGAACCGCTTTCAGCGTGTCTGACAGAAGCAAGGGAGACAGCTCGTTGTTTGCCTGGGAGGGATTCGTCGCAACACACATGTCTAGGGTAGACCGCTGTGTGAGCTCAGCGAGTCTGGCCGATGCAGTACGCTCCTGAAGCTGTGCAGACGTTTGTCCTGCGGGAATTAGCAACTGTTTCATACTGGAATGCGTATGCTCCCACCTCTGCTAACTCCACCTTGGTAGCAGGCAAGACTGACCGATGTCATAATGATGCTGATACCGAGTAGCGACAGTCTCTTGTTTCCGTCTGGAACGACCCTCCCACCGATCACATTTCCTGGGCCGGGAGCTTGTAGAGCCTCTCGTAGTAGATCGATACTTCGAAATGGGTACGCAAGTATTTCTTGCGCGCGAACAGGGTCTGAGGGTCGTGACATTTTCCTTTTTGGAATCCAAAGAGCCGTGGAAGAAGGAGGAACTCGATCCGTCGTCACTTTGTGTCGTCGTATAGGTGAATTTCGAATCTGCAATCCGAATCTTCCAGAAAGTCTTCAGCGTAGGAAGCTATCCCTCGTTTGGGTACAACAACCTGGGCTATATCAGACGCATGCGTTTTATGCATAATACTTGGTGTTCTTCTGCGAATATTGCTCTGAAAGTAGAAGAATCAGGTACCGTTGATCGGTCATAGATACCCCGACTAGATGCTTAGTCGGTGACACAAGCAAAGAAATGCCGGAGGTCGCTATGCAAACTGACCGTTGGTCTTACATACATAGTGACGATAGGCTTTGCTTGTCCTGTATTCGTTGGTAGCGGGACTTCTCATGTTACCAGATTTGGCCGAGGTGACTCCCCTGAGTCCAGTGCTTGTACAGTCATCTATCTTCAGACCAGCGACACTGGCGTTCCTCGACGCAGCAGCTCTCACTGCAGATCGAAGAAAATTCCGCTGTTCTGGTTGTACACTTACTGACATGGAGCTCTGCAATGCAGTGGTGGCGGAACAGTGTAAGCAGGACGGATCGCTCTCGTTCCGAAGCGGGCCGGGCACAAGCTAAAGTGCTGCGCGGCAATTTAGTGCCAAAGCCCCCAAGCCAAACACCAGCATCGTCCTGCAAGGTTCTCGGCATGGGGTGTGCACCTGAGCAATACATGAACATGCCGTCGAACCCTCACGACACATCAAACCTCTACATCGCAACGACACCAGCGTGCAAGCTTTGCCCTCTGCATCTTCTCATGCAGCATGAATGGCGAGTGACCATAGGTCGTGATTTGCTGAGGGCTCGACTATCGCATGGTCTGACTTATGCCAACACGTACGAAATGATGCAGCATTAGCAAGCTCTACGCTTGAGATCCACTTCGAACGTGTGTCAGTGCTCATAATAAACTGCCAACAGCTTGTATGGGTCACATGGACGTCGCAGGGAGCTGTACAGCATCGACCGAGGGTACGTCAGCAAGGCACCCATTCCGACTAACATTGCAGTCACCCAGCGAAAGGAAGATATGGCCTGCTTCCTGAAATGGGGCCATATACGTAATGAAGCTGTTTCCGCCACTCAGCAAGAAGAATCGCGTCCTTCGCGCGCTTTTCGCGCCATAGCAACCAATGCCGTCCATCTTCAATGTCACAATTGCATACGCCAATGGGAAAAGTACCCTCCGTAAGGTCCTGGGCTCTCGGTTGAGTTAAGTTGCACAAGTCTTGCACCCCAGGCTCGCGCTCGACAGAAAGTGTACATTACGTGGCACTGCTCCTTTAGAGTCTGAGGACATCAAAGCACCATTCTTCATCTGCCAGAGATCTACGATCCTGTCGACCGGCGCGAGAGCATGTCGAGAGAAAGGAGCATCCCATGCCGTTTCTTCACAGGGACTGGGCATTGTCGCTTTGGAGCAGCTTGCCGCTTTTCCCATGATTCCTACCTTCGCCAGCGACCTCCGGTGGCAGCGACGCCATGCTTCCGATGGGAAGAGACGGGATTTTGCAGGTATGGGCAGCGATGCGTTTACTTACATCGTGAGCTCCCGACCCGTATCGCCATTGACGACGGATTATGTGCGAAGGTAGATGTACTCCAAAGGACCGTATCCAAAGACAACGGGCCTGTTGGAGGGGCGGTTCCATCGGAGGTCCGTGAGCTTGGTGGCTACAGCTGGATGCAAGCGCGCCAACCGACCATAGCCGTTCCCGGTAGGTTCGACAAATGCACTTGCGATTGATCCTCACGCTAATCAATGGGAAGGCACAATACCTCGTCTCTGTGTGCCCAGTCTACCACTGAACCTTCTTCCCGACACGGTCGCATTCAGAGACTATTCGACGGACGAGACATCAGCTCAAGTATACCCTTTTCGCTTTGAGCCTCTGGTCTTGACATGCGCAATTACAACACCTTCGTTCGCTATCGCCGACGCAGATGTTGTCACTGGTGTCAACAATCTCCGTCTTTTGACGGACTTTGCTTTTGGTGCGGCGAACAAGAGTTTCCGTATCGATCTGGAAATCCGGGACAAAACCCTGTTTATGGCGCGTTGGGAAAGCGACATCTCAAACCTGGCTCGAACCTCTCGATGTCGTGGCTATGGGAGAGGTTTTGAGGAGGTCTTAACACAACTTAGTGACATCGACCCTCCGCAGACCAGTCATCATCGAATAGTGTCGTACAAGCTTGGCGGCCTGAGAACCATAGTCCAGTATCAGGCCGACGCTTGTGATTGTCAATGTGAAGGAGCTGGGTCGGATTGGGGCACGAATAAATCAGCAAGATCTTCAGATGCAATGTCCACCACATCGAGCGATCGCTTACAGATCATCAGAGGCGGCACGCCTCACACCTTATCTTGCCTCGTCGAGATCAAATCTCGAGAAAGCAGGAAGCATGACTTGCAGGATATCTTCCCACAGCTGTGGCTGTCTCAGCAGTCCACCATGATCTTGGGAAGACAGTCCCGGGGCCACTTCACGATTATTGAATCGGGTGATATGGGCCGTCGAATTCAGGCTTGGGAGGAATGCCATGGTCACCAACTTGAAGGATTCGCGACCTTACTTGCAGATCTCCATTGTATGGTCCGTACTGCGGCAAGCGAAAACCACGAACGACGCTTCTCTCTGCTGTTTTGTCATGATCAGGACGCGGATACCCTGCAACTGTTCGCCAGAAGGGCTGGGCAAGAAATGCTACCTCCAGAAGATCTGAATGCAGAGTAGGTGCTATACCACGAGATGGAGCTGGAGGTGTTGTTTTTGCCTGTCAATGGTCTCACTTATCCGTCAGATGCTTAGTACAAGCATCTTGAGTGCGTCTATGCACGCGCTCGGTTGCGAGCATGCTAGTTAATAGAGGAGTAAACGAAGACTATCTACACCGCAAATGCCTCCGATCTACCCGGAACCTAACGTTGCTACTTTACATTAAGGATTCACTCCTTAAAGTTTCAGATTAGGATGTAACCTTCGGATCTTGTAACCTTAACATTATGCCTATAAGCTGCTCTAGCTGCTTCCTGCTCTCCTTCCTCTGCTGTTCTAGCTACTCCGTGTTCTCCTTCCTCTAGTACTCTATCTGCCGCTCTACTACTCTATCTACCGCTCTATTCTTTCTTCCTTCTCCTTCTCCTCTACCCTCTACTACTCTATCTGCCGCTCTATTCTTTCGTCCTTAGCCTTACCCTCTACCCTCTACTACTCTAGCTACTAAAGTAGCTTATCTACCTAATCTCTTATCTTGCGAGTCTCTCTCTTTAGTAAGGCGCTAGTGGGCTTACCCTGAGCTCTAAATTGTAAGTCCTCTTAAGAAGTCGTTGCTATAGAGTCTGCTACGAGTCTTCCTCGTTAAGCGCGATATCGAATATAGCGAAGGAGAGCCCAGTACGCTAAGTAGGAGTTGCTATCCGACCGACTGCGTCTCGAATTCTTTGCAAATGCTAGGGGGCAAACTTGTCGTGCAGATTTTTAATAAAACTGTACGCTTTGTATCGATCTTGTCCGTCGTTTATAGTAAGACTAAACATAGCAATATTATAGCGGAAGAACTAGAGGCTATGCGCACTACTATCGCTACTGTTACTAGCGACGGCATAGTGTCTATACAAGTTAACTAGTCGATTGTTGTAAGATATAGAGAATACTAGGATGCGACTAAATAGCTCTTTTATCCGGTCGTAGTCTCTGCCGTATGCGGCAACGAACAGCCTTACGATAGCTCTTATAGCAATGCTAGCGCTATAGATGTTCTGTATATCGGCTTGCGTCTCCGCTACTAGTAAGCTCAAAAATCGCGCCCGCATCGCATATAAGCTACCGTCTCCTATTAATCGGCGTTCTATCGAGAGTTGCAAAGCCGCAATCAACAGTCGGTACAACGATATAGCCGCTAACCGCAGAAGACAACGCCCGGCTTTATAAGGTTAAGGCTAGGAAAGCACGCTTTAAGTTAACTATTTGTTCGCTAGGATTACGAGAAGCAAAATGCACGCCGCAGCAAGCTATCCAAAGACTATAGTAGTGCTTACATCTCTAGCTCCTCTTATCTACCGTATAGTGCACAACTAAACGATCGAAACAGCGAAGAAAGCGCAACTGAAACTAAAAGGGATATATTGTATCGCATTATCGCGCCGCTAGTCTAAGTCTACTTAGAGACCCTATAACGTATTTGTGTAATCGTATAGTGTGTTTCGCTTAGGCAAGACGACTCGGAAGGGCTCGTTGTGCGCGTTAGTATTAGTCGCGAGGGATGCGTTAATGTCTCCCTTATAGCGAATTAGGGTCGACCGAATGATTAGGAGCTCTATTATCGGTTGTAGCGAGCCGTTAAGAGTGCTGTATACTAGCTATCCTAATGCTATAATAGCGGTATTTTAACCGGTTACTAAGGTGTAAGCGTCTACCGAGTATCGAAAGAAGAGTACTATATCGGCTGTATGTTATTGTTTATAAATACTCTAGAAAAGCATGCCGCCCGTATTTAAAGGCATAGAGAAGATAGCCTCTAGATCCCGTTATCGGTAAGTATGTCCTACTCTCGTTAAGTTATAGAACTAGCGGTCGTTTCTACAACTCTATTGTTAAGACTAAGTACTAGGATCGTAGACGAAGAGTAAAGCATAAGATAGCTGAGCAATTGCGCTGTCGAAGTCGGTTAGGATCTTATGCACGCTATAGATACCTTAATTAAACCGGGTCCGGTAGTATTTGTCGCAAACAATAGCGGATAGAGCGGATGCGAGCTAAGAGGTATGTCCTACGATAGCCTTTCGGTTGCTTTTATAGGCGTTATAGAGCCTCTAGATCGCGTTATCAGTAAGTATGTCCTACTCGCTATTAAGTTATAGAATTAGCGGTCGTTTCTATATCTCTATCGTTAAGACTAGGTATCGCGGGTCGGTACTCGTAAACAGTAGCGTCTTTCTAGGCGTAGATATTATCGAAGACTCGTAGACCGTTCCTGCGGCGTAACTCGATAGTGTGTACGTGCCTATACCGTATCGATAGTCGACTAGTCAGTCCGTCCGTTCGACTACTCGACTAGTTAGTCGTTTGTCTAGTTAGTTTAACTATGCCTAGGGAGGCTTAGTCGGTTACGTAATATCCCTAGACTCTTAATTGGTTGTTATCGCGCCTTTTCCTTGCTAACTATAATCTTCTAGTATATGTTTGTAACATTTTGCCTCTCTGTCTAACTATTAGTCTATAGATAGAAAGTAGTGCTAAGACGGCGCCGCGCCTGCTAGCGACGCATTAGCGCTGCCTAAAACTTGCTCGTAAATAGAGAACCTCTATTAAATACGAAAGACTTTAGCATTCTAAACCTCGTAGGGATAGCTTCCTCTACGACGTTAGTAAGCCCTAGAGCATCGTGTTGCGACCCTACAAGGTAGTGTCACGTGGTAGAGCTCGGTAGGCTTGGATAGTGTCAAGGCACGGTCAGTATTAGGTGATACTTCTCTCGTTGATGAACTGCTCTGCTGGAATCGTTCCTAGGTATGCGAAGACCTTTCAGTTGGATTGCAACATGAGTTGAACACGAACTACGTATGAAGAAAGCACGCCTGCTATATACATAAGAGATTCGTGTGTCATCAGTGAGCTCACGATGCTCGTAGAACGTGAGCATAGCGAGCATTGCTCGTCGCGCTCACGCTTCCGCAAACGGGTGCCCTTGTTGTGGCTCAAGGCAACCGTGCATCGGGGTCGTGAGCATTCTCTCGCCTGCTCACGATCACGTGTTTGATCTTCCTTCGGAGGATCGTAACACATCGATATTTCCTAGTATATTTCGATATATCGATAGCTTTAAAATCCTGTTAACGATAACTAGTATTGCGTCGACGACTTTGCTATAACAGTTCTGCGCTAGCGGCAACCCTATTACGAAGTCGAATAACTAATACTTTAATAGGTTATCTAAAGATAGAATCTTTAGCGACTATAGCGCGCTATATAGGTAATATTGCTATGCTCTATGCCTTTAGTACGCATCGCATTTCTTAACGTGCTTTGCAATATTAGCATTCCTTATATTCTTCTAGCTAGCGGGAAATAGCTACAAGACTATTAGTACCGCTAAGGTTAAAATCAAAGTAGATATGTCCGAATAGGAGAGGCGCAGTTAGGGTCGCGTATACATTCGACACGAGGCGAAAACTCTTCTAGCTAGGCTTGTCTAGTATAGTAAGGATGCCGACAACTAACTCCGGTAGAAGGTCCAGAATGGAAGCTATAGTAGAGTCCTCCTATCTCTATATTAAACTCGAGCGTTTTGCTCCCGTCTCTATACATAAGGGTAAAGAACCGCTGTCTTTGCTGCCGCCGGACTAGCGATGTAGGATAGATGTAGAAAGGGCTGAATTAGTATAGAAAACCTTCTAGGGTTGCCCCGCATAGGATGGTGCGCGCGTGTTAGCACGTAACATGCGTTCTTCTCCAATAGTGTTCGCTTCCAGCGGGCGATGTTCGTATTGTCTAGGGCGTCTCGCTTCTTACTTCCGGGACGTTTTCATGTCGCCGACATCATTAACTGAGGTACAGAACAGGAATACGGGCCGGTAATGGACTCTTCAATAGCTCTCCCTACCGTTTGCCGTAAGTACTGCTCGCAGCATTACTTGACGAGAGTTATCGTGCTAGCTGAATCACTTACTGGACTCCATCCAGCACTATGTGGACGGCTTGAAGTACTAGGTGAATTGTGTGAGGACCGTAGAGTCGCAACTGGCAATAGGTAGTGATCCCTGTGCCCGAGAATTGGACACCCAATACTTTACTGTACGGTCTGCGATGAAAGTGGATATACCTTAAGCTTGACTTGGGGAGTATGGTGCAGCAGATCTGTAATACAATGCTGGCTCTCCTAGCTCACTAGCGGCCACGTACAGACATCATCATGACAACGTCGACCGTGACAGCCTCAAAAGATCCTGCTTAGTCGAGGTCTTTTCGGACGAATTGCTATAGTGCAGAAGGTACAAAAGGCAGCTCTGCGTAAGGAACCTGTGCTCCTCGACAGGGTCGAGGTAGAAATCCTTTGCATCGCTTGCCAGTACACGTGATGACTCTAGGTACTCTTTGACCGAGAAGTGAGCCAGTCCGACTTTGGTGTTTTTCCGATACGTCGATGGGGCTGCGTCATACTGTCCCCTCTGCTATCATCCGGAGCGTCTGATTTTCCATTGCCGTCGTCCATATCACTTTCATCGGCTCCCTCAATGATAACAAGGCCGGCGAGTATCTCGAGCGTGTCTTCCAAGCCGCCCCGGTATTCTACGTCCATAAATCCGTCCGCAGCCGCATCGTCGGTCGGATCGACAATACTAGCCTCGGCAAGCTCGTCAAGGCTCGGAGGCGACTGTGCGTATGCGAGCCATCGGAGGAGCGTAAGCGCACATTAGCGGTCGTCTTTGTGGATGTTGTTCAGCATGCGCTCGTACGTCTCATCTAGGATCTTAGGCAGGGCGAACAGCGCGGCCTTGATTGAGCTCAGCCTTCTCGAACTGCTGCACTTGGCAGTATACCCATCTGAACCTGCGCGAGAGCGACATGTTAGCGTATGGCTATTCCGCAGGCCGAATGTGTGACATAAATTCAGTCTGCTTTCTGTGCCAACGTCTCTTCGATCAATGTCCTTGATGAAGGATCTAGCCGAGAAAGCTTGCGGTGATGTGACACCTGGGTCGATACGTATTTCTGTATGTCGCCGTTCACTGTCTGGGCTGCAATAGACAGCTGTTTGGCTCCAAGCTGTTCCAGAAGACAGTGGACATCTGGCACGTCTCGACTTGTCACAAGCATGCGCACGTTTTGTGCTTGTTCCAAGAGCTGTTGTATACTATTCAACACATTCTGCCGCACTCCATCGCCTTCAGGGCACTCGTCAAGTGCGTCCAAGTGAACGAAGACTTTATCATACGATGCGACGGAGGACAATAGAATCTTCTGCAACTCATCTATTCATCTATTCCTGGCTGACTCCGCTCGGGTTTCTCATACGCTTGGCGAATCATCGACAGACCGGGCTCCTTCCTGCCTAGCTGTACAACTAGGGAAACGATGAGGTTCTGATACGTCTGCTTGTAGTTGTCCGAGAAAGAGAAGTAGAAGATCGCATGTCCGGTGTTGATTGCCTTCTGGCAGTGCGTCCGGATGTCCTCGATGGCCGTAGAGCAGAGGATGGTCTTTCCGCATCCAGCCTTTCCATACACCCAGAGCAACCTTGTCGAACCAGACTCCCACGCCAGGTACTGACTGTGTCGCAGCAGGCTCATGCCGCTGGCGTGCCGACTCATAGTTCGTCCACGGATCAGGCGATGAGAGCCAATTAGCGATCTTTCTATAGTGTTCAGCTTGCTGTACGGCTACGTTGTCCCGGTGCCCTATAGCCGCCATGAGACGTTGCCTCGCTCCCTGATGTCCTTCTCTGTAATTTGCGCCCGGCGTGACGCCAACTATGCCGTAGAGCGCATACGACATATCCTCCTCGCGACTAGTCTTCCTGCCCTCGATCCGTTTCAGCTTCTGATCAACACTTAAGCGTGCGCTTGTTTGGTAGTTGTGTAATATCTCTTCTGGTATGCCTGTAACTGTCGCGATGTCTCCTTCGAGCCCTAGCCTTGTAGCAAACCCACTATATTCGGACGAGGAAGCGCCTCTGTTCCCGATGACTTCCCACGTCTCCGTCACAAATACAACCGTACGCGGTGCGAGCAGCTCTTGCAGTGTCCAGCCTCTTTGAAACCACTCGCTCTGTTGGAAGCTCTTCTTATCCTCGACTGCCTTTGCAAGAACATAGCTCAGCTTCTCGATACCACTTGAACATAAGTTTGGAAGACATGAGAAATGTCGACTTGGGCCGAGCCACGCAAACAGAAGCAAATACGCGTGGTTTGCGAGCTCATCAAAATGAATAGGGCGTTCAGCGTATCAGTTCACGAATTTATTAGGTGCTAGATCCTGCTTGCGCTCGACATCAGAGTGAGCGATGGGCGACGACGTCAGCGGCGGTTTACAGGCGTTATTCCTCGCATCAAGAATCAACCTTGATCTACCTGGCGACCTAGAGTCTGTGCAGCGTACCTTAACCATCGATTTGCTGCTGGTGTACGCAAAACCTAGACGACGCTTCATGCCACGGTCACTGCTGGGCTTGAAAAGCGTCGCTTCCAATGATGTGGCTCCTCTCACTGTCAGACCATAGCGGTTAGAACGCTTCCCTGGACCGTGCACATCCCCGCGCTATGCACGCCGTTACACTCTATCAACAACCGCCTTCAACAC
>JAVRRR010000041.1:25709-36409 GCA_035927975.1 Rachicladosporium monterosium | reverse complement strand
TGACGTCGCTCGGAGGAAGTAACGCGCCGTCCGTGCGCATTGTTCAGCCTCACGTCTCCCCGACTCGATATCGATTTCCAGCGGGCGCACAGCACTCTGAGTGCGATAGGTAGGTGACATCAGCAAGAAGTGGGTGGCTTCGGCACAAAAGCATAGAGCGAAGAAGTGTCCTCGTCTCAAGCTCAGGGCGAATATACTACGTTCTCTTCCCGTCGACAGAACGACAATATCCTGACACAGCAGCAGAGCCCCAAAGAGCATCCCTCACGATGCAAAAGCGCCAATGCTGGAAGAAGTCTGACGGCAGGGGAACCCCAAATGTAACAAGTCCCGTCCCTTCGCTTCGTCAAACGCCCAAAGAATGCCCTCCTGCACGGGCTTGGCAAATGGTTCCCGCAGCCCGCCACTCCCCTTCCTCCCCTCTACCCTCCAGACGCAGACCTCTCTCTCTCTCTCCGCCACCCCTCACGACCTCGGCGACAAACTCCCATTACTCAAAATCTCATGCACCGCCCCTCCATTCGCACCCGCATGATGCCCCCCATTCACCTCATGCCACCCCGCTCCCATATCCCCCTCCCCATCATCCTCCTCCATCACCTTCCCCATCCCCGACGCATCCAACTGCTGCTGCATGACCGCCTGCGCGCTCACAATCTCCGCCAGCCGCTTCAGCCGCGGCGTCTGCAGCCAACTCGGCGTGTACGTCTCCAGCGCGGTGATGACGCGGGGCTCCGCGATCTCGTAGGGGCCCGAGTCGTCCATGTCGACGGCCGCCAGCAGCAGGACGTCGGATTTGGGGTCCGTGACGCGCGAGGCGACCGCTTTCATGATTTCGCCGTTGATGGGCTGTTCGTAGTCGGCGACGAGGTATTGGTTGAGGAGCTTTTGGATTTGGTTGGGTGAGAGCCTGGCGTTGGTTTCGTCAGTATAACCGCATTCTGGATGACAGGTCAGGGGTCTTGGAGATCACTCACATCCAACAGATATCCTGGATAATCTCAATATCATTCAACGTCGCCTTCTTCAACTGCAGCAGCTTCGTCGCCTGCATCAGGTGCTCCAGCTGCAGCGTCCCCTCGGGCATATCATGGCTTTTGCACCACTCCTCGATCCGCGTGATATTGTAGTTGATCTGCAAGCCCCTCTTCCAGCTCAAGAAATTCCTCCGCATCAGCAGATCGTTGAACGCCGTCACGCCCACCAAGCGCAGCAGCTCCGTGACCGTCTGCGTGATAATCGTGTCCTCGAGGTAATACGCCTTCATCGCCTTGAAGACATTATTGAGCAAAGTCAGCAAATTATCCATGCTAAACGCCGGCGCGTGCGAGCTCTGCGGAAGCAGCTTCCCCAGGAACCGATTACTCTCATTCGTCACGAAGCCCGGCAAACTCTGGCTCTCGATGATAGCGGGCACGATCATTTTCTGCAGCTTCTTCTTCAACACCTTCATCCACGTGTGATAGATGTTGAACTCGAGGCTCTCGAGGTCGTGCTTGACAATCTCCAGCAGGCGGTCGTACTCGAAATTGTCCGTCTTCTGCGCCTCGTACCAGTCCTCGGCCAGGAAGACAAAGGACAGCATCTCGTGCACGTTGCTGAGCCAGAAGGCCCCTGGGTTCACTGCATCGTCGCCATCGTGGTGCATTACTTCTTGCTGGATGCTTTGCATGACATTGGCGAGGAAGCGCTCGGATTCCTTGACGAAGCCGTTGTTCCACATTTCCGAGGTTACGAGGTTGATGAGGTAGGCTGGGAAGAGTACCTCCTTGTCTGTGGGCGGCGGGTTGCTGCCGGGCGGCGGGATCTTGAGGTTGCGGATCAGGCCCATGGTCACCTCGTCGTTCAGCCCATCTTCATCCGCGAGCAGAGACTCAAGTTCCATCTCCACATTCTCCAGACTGGGATTGAAAGTCGAACCGGACAGGTTCTGCGCATGCCCGACTCCTGCCGTCGTCGCCCCAAACGCCATCGACACCGGCCTAGGGTTGTACGTTCCACTAAACCGCTCCGTCTGGATCTGCTCCAAGCCGACACTCCTCCTCTTCGGCTTCTTACTCGCCACCAAATTGATCAAGCCAGCCGAAGCCTGCGACAGGGTCGACCCGCCATTCCCATTCATCATATCTCCACCACCATTCATACCCACAGGCACGGTCTGCGCCCTCTTGGCATGTTCCAGCTGATCCTGCATCTCCGCCAACTGCTGCCGCAAACCCATCTTCTCCGTCTCCTCGACGGTCCTCGTTTGCCTGGTCTCCTCCAGCTCCTGACTGGTCCGCTTCAGACTCTCTCTCAACCCCTTCTCCTCCTCTTGCAACCGCCGCATACTCCCCTGACTCTCTTCGAAACTCGCCTGCAGCTTCGCAAAGTCCTGCTCGACAGCGGTCAGCTTCGCCGCCGTGATGCCCGCCTGGTTCGCCTCCCGCTGCAAGTCGTTCGCCCGAGCCTCGAGCGCCGTGCTCCGCTCCCGCCAGCTCTTCAACTGACTCTCATAGCTCTGCACCTGACCCTTCAGCGTCCGGTTCTCACCCCGCATACTCCCCAAGCTCTGCGTAAGCTCCACAACCTTATTCTCCAATTTATAACTGATCTGCTTCAGATCCCTCGCCTCCTCCCTCAACACCTTGTACCCCTTCCTTGCCTGCCTCCCCCGCCACAGACTCTGCACAAACACCATCTTCCGCCTATAATCCCGCCACTGCTTCAATTGATGATGATGCAACCAACTCCGCTGAATCACTCTCGCGGCGTCCCCGAGCCGCTTGTCCAAGATCTGCTTCCTGCAAAGCCAGCCCCTTGCCGCCGCTTCAACGAGGACGAGATAGTTGCGCTGGCGTACGTAGGCTTTCCGAGCCTTCTGCCCTCGCCAGACCCGCTGGATCGCCGTGGCGCTTTTGCGCCGCCTCGCCTCCTGGGCTCTTTTCCTTGCCAGCAAACCCCGCATGAGGGACTGAAATACCAGCAGGCTCTCGCAGATCTCGAGGTACTGCTTCCGCTGGTGCAGCGCCCGCAGGTTCTTCTGGATCATAACCGCCGCGGCGCTGAGCCGGTTCGTCCGCAGGTTCTCCAGGAATGCCAGCATGCCCGCGCGGAAGAAGATTTTCGTGAGTCCTAGCTGGTACTTGTCAGTGCCGTCGTGCTTGCCTTCGCCGAGGGCTTTGCGCAGGATGGCGTTGGCCATGTCGCGGATCTCAGTCGTCCATTGGGTGGAAGGGATGAGCATGTAATACCTAAGCGCAAACTCCTCGTATGTCCACCGCGTTGGGTAGCCCGCGCACGAGATGCGGACTGTTTCGAGCACACCGCAAGCGCGGAGTTGGGAGAGCACCATAGGGCCCTCGAACTTCCATGCCGCTTTTTCTTCGTTGGGCTTGATGCAGCGGATGTAGTGGACTTCCGTCTTCTCGATTGTGCTCATGAGCTCAATCAAGCTGCTCTTGAAGATGCCGCCTAGTGTTGGTTTCCGTGCTGCTGCGGCTCCGACGCGTTTGCCGGGGCCGGATTTGGGTGCTACCGCGAGCGTGTCACGTTCTCGTACTGTGGCCGATGCGTCCATGACCTCGCGCAAAAAGCCGTTGGAGGTGTTCTTAAGTACCTCCAGATGCTCATCAGGCACGGTGTCGCGGTTCTTCTCGATGAAGCCCTCGCTCTCATACGTAACGTCTACCGCGTAATGGCAGACGGTGAATGCACTCTTTCCGAACCTCGGCTTTTTGTAAAAAGCATGCCTTTCGTTCGAGAAGTTGTGGTGCAGCTTCGTTACAAAGCTCTCATCACTGCCCATCGGCAAGCGGGACTCCTCGTCCAACAACGCCAACACACCCAGCTTACCCTCAATCAAGTCGATGCAGGGCTGGTTGTCGCTGAAGTCAATGAACTCCCACTGAATCTGCTCCCGCATGTACTCCTCCTGCTCCAGCTTGAAGACGTGCTGGTTGAACTCCTGCTGCAGCTTCTCGTTCGCGTAGTTGATGCAGAACTGTTCGAAGCTGTTCTTGGCGAAGTGCTCAAAGCCGTAGATGTCCAGCACGCCGATGAAGCACTTGACCTGCGCGAGCGTCTCTTCCGAAGCGAGGTAATTGTTCATCATCTCCACCAGCCAGTCGAAAAGCGACGAGTAGATGTACTTTGCCACGGAGTCGCGGACGACCGTCGCCTGCTGTTGCGTCAGGTTGGAGATGATCTTTTCGCCCCTGGTCACGAGCTGCTTCTTAACAGTCCACTTCGCAAACTCGGCCGGGTCAATGCCAAGCAGTGCACAAGCCTTGGCGACGGAGGGCTCCGCCGCAGACATCTGCGCCTCCGTCCTACTCGTTGAGATCTTAATGTTCCCGATATGCAGTAACGCAGCCAGTATCCGCCACAACGCAGTCTGATACTGCCCGGGCACGCCCAGCCTCGTCAACGCCGCCTTTGTATCTGCAAAGTCCATCCCGTCATCCACACCCTCAATCTGCGGCACCCCACCCTGGTTCAGATAATCAAAGTGTTCCACGGGTATCAGACCCAGCTCTTCTCGCTCCGCCTCTGACGCGCCCGCCACGAGTTGATAGAAGATGTGGTAATTGCGCTCCCTAAGCGGCTGTAACACCAACCGCGTCCGCTCGAGCAGGTATGTCCGGATGCGTGCCCCAATGATCTCCGTGCTCTTGTTAAACATGATCTCGATGTACTTACCGAAACGACTGGAATTGTCGTTACGAGTCGTCTTGGCGTTGCCAAAGGCCTCCATAATCGGATTCGTGGCCAGGATCTGCTCTTCCGTCTCGCTCATGACGTCCCCACGTCGCTCGCGGCGGCGAGTCCCAGGCTCGTCAGGGGGCTCGCGGGTGGCGAAGTAGCGCATTATGTACTTTGCGCTGACGGTCTTCCCGGCTCCAGACTCGCCCGAGACCACGACGGTCTGATTACGGCCATCGCGGAGCATCTCCGTGAAGGCCTCCTCGGCGATGGCGAAGAGATGTGGGGCCTGCGAGGAGCGGTGCTTGCCGGCGTAGACTTGTACCATGCCGGGAACGTAGAGCGAGTCGACGCGAGCGAAGGGGTTGGTCGCTATGAGCACGATGCCGGAGTATGTGTAGATCTCCTTTTGCGCATATCGGAGGCGGATAGCCTGTAGCACGGCGGGCTCGTTGAGGTGAGAGAGGTTCGTCAGGTCGTCGCTGGCTTCCAGGATCGTTGGGTTCATCAATGGGGGTAGGATGGACTTGTTCGCGTTGTTCTCATCCTGAAGCGCGGCGAGCGTCGTCTCGACCGATTTGGTCTGGTCATATCAGCATCGTGATCTCTACAGCCATGGTACCGTAGACCACATCACCAAGCCATATCATACCTCGCCATTCTCCAGCAGAAACACCAGGAGGACCTTATCCCCTCGGACCTTCTTCTCCGTCACCTCCGAAGCCACCCATCCCTCTGTACTGTCGGGCTGCCACGCCTTGGTGCCGACATCGTATGTGTGTGCCATGCTTCTCTTGCTCCCCTTTATCCCATCCAGAATTCCTCCCTATCCACCTCCTCCCGTTCGCTCACTCACCACAGCCCGACCGGCCTCAGCAATTCACTGTTGATCACTGATCCCTATTACGCCAGCGCACAGGATGCTGTCTGAGTCGTCGTTGAGGGGCCTGGAAACCGCGAGCCGGTAAGCAGCAATACTGCGAATGAAACGGAGGACGGGTCGACGGCGCGTCGTCGGTCTAGGTGATACGCGGGCATAGCATTGCCCGGTGCAGTATGAAGGGGTGGTGGTGTAGGTATTTGGGGCGGCAACGTATGTAGGTGTGATTTGGAGGAGGAGTCCAATGTTGATGAGTTGTTCACTACTTTCTCATGCGTGTCCCTGATATTCCCCCCGTTCATGTACACATGTACCCACTTGCGGCTCTGGCGCGCTACCCGGATGATCCCGTGCCTCCTGCGTCTAAACCTTCTCCACGCTGGTGCAGTAGGAGAAGCGCACGAGCGTCAACACAAAGGCTCGCCCCCAGACACTCTGAGACAATCACAATAATAACGACAACGGCTTTCACAACTCATCGCGTATCACGACTTCACGCTCGCTCACTTCGCCACTCTCGCCTGGTCATATACGACTTCCTACAGCATACGGCCATCCATTGGCTGTAGGGATAGACACCCGGCTGACACTCTCGTTAACTCTTACTGGTGGGCATGCAATCAGTCGCCACTTAAAAACAACATAATAGTGTCGGGTAGTGGTAGCCTGCAGGAGAAGGGAAAATGAAGGCGTGGAGATAGCGAGAGGCTTGCACACGTACTTGTAGTGCACATTAGAATGGATTGATATGTCGAGTCGTGTGGTCTCATATCGCATCATCATACCTTAGTCCGCACCTCCGAGCGACCGAATGCTTTCGCTCGAGAGACGAGTCGCTGCCCAGCCAGCAGCATACGTCCATGCCGTTGTCGTCAGCAGAACCTCCGTAGTGACAGCTCACTCATATCTTCTCACACACCACAGAGGGTATATGGTCCCCCTCACATCTCCCCAAACAACCGCGCCGTCACATCCCCGATGTACTCCTCCTCCAGTTCATACTCCTCGCCTCCCGCCTTATCAATCTCCACGTACTCAAACGCCGCAACCACCTGCTCCACTTGAAACCCCATCCCCGTGAACCGCTCAATCATCGCCGCATTATACCCGTGATACGCCTCCCTTCGCTTGCGCTCCTCCACCTTCTTCTTCTCCCGATCCTCCGCTTTCCGCCGCTCCTTCAACGCCGCCTCGTCGTTCCCACCTCCGCTGCCGTCGGCGCCTGTGGAGCTGCTGCCGGAAGTACTGGCGCCCGTGCGTCCACTCCCAGGAGTGGGTTTCGGAGCATCGGCGTACCGAACAGCCCATTGGCGGGCTACGTGAGCGAACTCTTCGGGCCGCGTGAGGAGCATACTCGCGACCTCTGCGTCCTGGGGGTCTTTGGGCTCCGGGGAGGACAGCAAGCTTTGTAAGCTGATCAAGGCGCTCTTAAGAGTCAGGACCGGACTCCACGCACTTCCCAGCGTATCTAGACAGATCGCTCCGGTCTGGCTGCTAACGTTGGGGTGCCAGATCTTGGTTACGAACCTCATCTCCGGCGGTTTGAACGGGTACTCGCCAGTGATGTGGATGTCGATTGTGTAGAAGCCGCCTTCGTAGGGGGTGTCGGGAGGACCTCGGAAGTGGCCGTGAAAGCGTGTGAAGTCGGTGATTTCGGGGGCGTTGGACTTCGCGGAGGTGAGGGAGATGCCGGAGTGGATGTCTTTGTGGATGTCCTGGATCTCCTTTTGCAGGCGGCGGTTCCTGTTTGCGGCCGTCATCGTGAGGTAGAAGGTCTAGCTATGGACTAGACCAAGGATAGGGTGGTAGGTTTGGGGGCAGACGAGTTGGTGATAAGGCTGGTGCCTCAAAGAGGCTCAGGTAGATGCAGGCACTTGGCTCAGATGCCGATGGTCTGCGGTCTCAGGTGAAGATCTTGCGGACAGCTTGGCGATGTCGCTGACAATTGGCGGCTTGAGACAGTACGACGTCTAGCTCGGTCGATAGTCAAGTCTCACAGGCAGCCCGTGCTGGATCGGAGCTCGGCGGGCGTTGGTATGGTGAGGTCGGGTGTGTTGGGTAGCCGGCAGTCTCGCCACTCTTGGTCTGTACAGGGCGTGATGTAGCTGTTCTTGTACTGGCGAGGGATAGGTGCGGCATGTGAGTACCAGGTATGGATCACGGTCAAGTCTGGACCAGTACAGACTGGACTCACGAGCTCACAAGACGCAGCATACCTTACATGTATGTAGAACATCTTGATGCCTCAGGCTCCAAGGCAACGCATCGCCGCGTCTCCGTCCAAAGCGTCGACCAACACTCACATCCATCACACTTTGCCTCATACTTCGTCCACTTCCACTGTTACGCCGGCACAAACACTACTCCTTCACAACCCGGCTGGACCAAACAGTCATGGCAAGCCGGCACCATGCCTCCCAAGCGCTCACCCTCCAGCTAACACCTTCACTAGGGCCAGAATCAATCCGGCCTCGGAGGCCCTGGCGGTCCTCCCGGCGCACCAGGCGATAACAAAGACAAGAAAGGCGAGAAGAAGGACAAGCCGCGCTACGAACCACCCCCGCAACCCACCACCCGTATTGGCCGCCGCAAGAAGAAGGCCCAGGGCCCCAACGCCGCCGCCAAGCTCCCTACCGTCTACCCGACTGCGCGATGTAAGCTGCGGTACTTGCGAATGCAGCGTGTGCACGATCACCTGCTGCTGGAAGAGGAGTTCGTGGAGAATCAGGAGCAATTGCGGAAGGCTAAGGCGGCGAATGAGAAGGCGCCGGCGAGTGCGGGCGGGGACAGCGATGCGTTGGATCGGAATGCGGATGAGAGAAGCAGAGTGGATGATATGCGAGGTTCGCCGATGGGTGTGGGTAACCTGGAAGAGCTGATTGACGATGACCACGCGATCGTTTCATCGGCGACGGGGCCGGAGTACTACGTCTCCATCATGTCCTTCGTCGACAAGGATCTCCTCGAGCCTGGTGCAAGTATACTGCTACACCACAAGTCGGTGTCGGTCGTTGGCGTCTTGACCGACGACGCTGACCCTCTCGTCTCCGTCATGAAGCTCGACAAAGCGCCCACTGAATCATATGCGGACATTGGCGGCCTAGAGCAGCAGATCCAAGAAGTTCGTGAAGCGGTCGAGCTGCCTCTCCTCCACCCCGAGCTCTACGAAGAGATGGGCATCAAGCCGCCGAAAGGCGTTATCCTCTACGGCGCCCCCGGAACCGGCAAAACCCTCCTCGCCAAAGCCGTCGCAAACCAGACCTCCGCCACCTTCCTCCGCATTGTCGGCTCAGAGCTGATCCAGAAATACCTCGGCGACGGCCCCCGTCTCGTCCGCCAGCTATTCCAAGTCGCCGCCGAACACGCCCCCTCTATCGTCTTCATCGACGAAATCGACGCCATCGGCACCAAACGCTACGAGTCGACCTCGGGAGGCGAGCGCGAGATCCAGCGCACTATGCTCGAACTCCTTAACCAGCTCGATGGCTTCGACGACCGAGGCGATGTCAAAGTCATCATGGCGACGAACAAGATCGAGACATTGGACCCCGCACTCATCCGCCCTGGCCGAATCGACAGGAAGATCCTGTTCGAGAACCCGGACCAGAACACCAAGCGCAAGATCTTCAATCTACATACGAGTAAGATGAGTCTGAACCCGGACGTGGATTTGGACGAGTTCATACAGCAGAAGGACGATTTGAGTGGGGCGGATATCCGGGCAATCTGCAGTGAGGCTGGCTTGTTGGCGCTTAGAGAGAGGCGGATGAGGGTGAACATGACGGACTTCAGGGCGGCGAGGGAGAATGTGTTGAAGACGAAGAGCGAGGGGGAGCCGGAGGGGTTGTATTTGTAGGGAGATATGGGTATGAATAGACTGAGGAGAGAGGGCGGATGAGCGCTCGAGTGAGTAAGACTTCGGAGTGGGTTTGTGTATTACTAAGTAGGCAATGGGTCGCTTGCTCCGAAGAGAGAGGCTGCTGCCACTGCATACAGGAAGAGATATCACCGAGTACCTTATCCACGTACGCATATCACTGCTAGCTCTTACGTGCTGCAACAATGAAGGCTTCTCTGCTCTTCCTCGAAGCCTTGGGTGATAGCATGGAGCATCCAGTACGTCTGGGGGATGCCGAGTCGAAGGAATGTCCAGTCCATCTACCGCACTGTATGATCACGTGTCTACGCGTGCGAGGTGGCTGGTGCACGCATGTGATCGTGGCTGGCGCGGACTTCGAGTCCGCCATGCCCATTTGACGACCCCCGTCACAGCAGCCCCGGCAGCAGTCAAGGCATCACTGCGTCCCCTCTATTTACCGTAAGTATATCGTAAGTACATTCCCCTTCCTTCATTTCTCCATCACTCTCTCATCAAATCACCATGCCCCATCTCGGCCAAACCCCCGAATCGCTCCTCGGCCGCAATGACTCGAAGAATGCTTCCACCACCTGCAAAGGCCTCACAAGCTCAGGCAGGGCTTGTAGGAGGGCATTGGCTACTCCGAAATCGTCACCTGTTGCGAGGCGGAAGGACTCGGGGATAGGTGGGGTGGTGGCGGTTGTATTGGAAGATGTGGAACTTTACTGCTGGCAGCATAGGGATCAGACGGAGACGATGGAAGGGGCGGAGCGGGGAGGATATGATGGGGGAGGAGGGGAAAGAGTGAGGGTGGGGTCGAAGGACTTTGCGAGGTGGAGAAAGCGGAGTAGTATTGATACGATGGTGCAGAGACTGGGGCTGGACGCCGTTCCAGAAGAGAGGAAAGTACGGTATGATAGGAATACTGTTCGGAATCCGAAGCTACCATTGAGAACGGGGGTCCGCGCTTTTGCGGCGCATGGAGTGTATGGTGGGAAGCACGAGGGTGATGCGCAGCAGCCTGCGCGGCGGAAGCCGAAGAAAGTGGGCTTCTGGTCTTCGCTGTGTTGTATGACGGCTATCGACGAGGAAGACTACGTCGAGGTTGTGCGGCATCGGAAGCGGACCGAACAGGACCGGCTTCCAGAGATGGTCAACGCAATTTCGGCGCCACCGCCACGTCCACCGGGCAACAAGCCTACAGACTCCAGAAGGCCCTCAAGCGTCGCCATCCCAGCTCGAAAGCCTATGCAGGGCAACCTCCCCATCCGACCCACG
>JAVRRR010000040.1:13245-29289 GCA_035927975.1 Rachicladosporium monterosium | reverse complement strand
TCGCCGACATGCCTGCATCAGACTTGGTATCCAGATCCCTCGAACCAAAGTATCCAGCGGCCTTATCGTCGTGGTACTGACCATCGCCCGGAGTATTCAGCAACGCCACTCGGCTGTCGCCAAACCCACCCTTCCTATTAGGTTCCGCGGGTGTCAGCATCCCGCTCTCTCCACCAGCATACCCGGCATCGTCCAAGTAAGCAACAGGTGCCTCTCCCAACTCGCCCACACGTGCGACCTGTCTCCAACACCGCTCAGATAGGAAAACGCCGGTACTCCCTACCCGCGCCTCACTAGCGGGCCAACTCTTGTCATCGAAAATCAATTCCGCCTTCTCCCTCTCCGTCCCGACCACGCTCACCTCGCCCTCAGCACTGCCCAGGAACTCACCGAACGGCATGAAAAGACTGAAGTCCGCATTCCTTAGCCTCTGGCTGATCTCCGCGATGCCCAGCGTTTGAATCTGCGTCCGCACGCACTTGGAGTCGAACTGATTCGCGATCCGCCGGTCGTTAGGTTTGAGGCAGAACACAAAGTAGGCGTTGGTGTTGGGCGCGGTCAAGCTCTTGGTGATGTTGTCCAGGCCCGACAGGAACTGTGCAGCGGCGCCTTGCTGTGCGTCGGTCGCGCCCGGGCGCCTGGCGCGGGAGAAACTGCGTGTCCCTTCGTCGCTATCCCTGTCGTCGTCTCTTTGCGCACCGCGCCGTGCTTGTCTATCGGTCTTGCGGCGTGCCATAGAGGGCATGCGGCTCGGCTTGCTTGCCACGCTGGCTTGCGTCACGGCCGTGTGGTCTTTGGTCGTAACCTTCTGTAGCGCTTCCTGTCCAAACAGCTCTTGCACGAAATCGTTCCCGCTCAAGTTCATCAGGTTCATGAGGTCGCCAGAGATGACCTCGCCGTCCTCTTCTACCAGCCCTTCGATGGGGTACTCGACTTCGCCCGCGAAATGCTTGACTGTGAAGCTAGCCCTAGTATTCTCCGTCGCGAAGTTGTTGCCGGGTAGGATGACTGTTGAGCTTGAGATGTCGATGGCCGGGTTCTTGCCGTCGAAGCGCTTGCGGATAGACTCGAGGAACTGCAGGTCGGTCTTGCCGCGACGCATCTGATCGTCGAGAATGCTGAGGAGGCCATTGCCGGGTTTCAGTAAGCCCTTCACTGCGTCGCCGTTGTCGAAGTAGCTGGTGGCCGGGACTTGCACCTCTTCCGTCTCGAGCAAGTCTGCTTTCCGCTCGAAGAAAGACTGCAGGCAGAAGTTGTACAGGCTCTCCGTAGCAGCGTTGTTCAGCAGCTGGTCGAGCGTGCTATTCGTTGAAGCCGTCTGCGCGAAACCTGGGAAGTCAACGATGGAGACGGTGTTGGCGACCGCTTCTTCGACCGCGCAAGTCCGCGAGTTGATCTTCTCCATGATGAAAGCGACAAGCAGCGAGTACAGCGTCTTGGCCAACTCGTCCGCATTGTCCCTCGCGCCCTTGGTGTCCAGCATGATCGTGACGCGCTCGCGGTGCAAGATCTTCGACCGATAGCCGAGAGACTGCTCCAAGTCCTTGCCGTTGACACCCAAGAAAGCGGCCACCACCTCCAGGACCTCCTTATTCTTGACCCCTGTCACCTCCTCTCCGCCTTCATGTCCGTATCCACCACTCTCATCTGCAGCCGGTGTGGTCGACTGCGCCGTGACGAACTCTAATTGCCCAATATGCAATATCGCGGCTAGTATCTCGCACATCCGCGCAATCTCTTCCCGCGGGAACTCCAACTTCCGCAGCGCAGTCTTGAAGTGCTGGAAGCCTTCCGAATCGTTGACTCCAACTTTGAGCTGAGAAGGATGACCGAGGTAGCGCCATCTCCGCGACCCGCCGGCGCCTATTGATTCGCGATGGTGATGACCCAGATCAAGGCCCAAGTGCTCTTTCTCCGCAACAGATGTGCCGGCAAGGAGGTAGTAGAGGACGTGAAAGTTGCGCTCTCCTGGTGGTACGGCTGCGACACGGCTGCGTTCTAGTCGGTGATCGAGCAGTTTGCCACCGATAAGGGTTGGGTGGAGGCTGTGCGCCGTCTCGTACTGCAATTCGAAGAACAAGCCCGCTTTACTGGCCGTTGGCGTCGTGACGCTCTTGGTGGTAGTCAGGGTATCGAAGACGAAGGCGGCAAAACTCAGCTTCTTGCTCAGCGGCGTCGAGCTGTATTGCAAGAGCTGGGAAAGTAGATGGCTCCGTATCGTCGTCTTGCCCGATCCGGTCTCGCCGAGAAGCAGGGCCGCCTGGTTTTCTTGACGTGATCCCAGGCGAGACCATATCCGCTGTGCGAGCTCTTCCGCCGCGCCCATGCAGCTCCCTTCTTTGCCGCCATTCGTGCCTTTGGAGGAGCCAGTATAGGTGTTGACACTGACATAGGCTTGGCTGCTAAGCGTGGTGATGGGCTGATTTATGTGGTAGCGCGAGGCGATGTGCGAGGTTATGCCGGTGTCGGATTGAAGATGGCCGGGCAGCGCTACGAGGTTTGAGGTTTGCGTGTTGGCCATGGCGGTGATCGCTGGGGCCTTGCGGCCTGTCTGGGAGGTCGGGCTCAGGGAGGTGTGGTATGCCTCGTGAGGCTGTGATCTACTGGAGATGATGGTATATACTGTATGTGTATATGGCCGGTGGTGAGATGATGCAAGACTCGACTCGGTTCTGACTTGTCCCTGCAGGTGATGAGCCTTGGTCGCTCCTGCTCAGTTCCTTCCGAGCTCCTTCCTCGGTCGAGTGCGTACAGGATCTAGCAACGACAGACGAGAATCACTACAGCTGTGGTAGCATCTGGCAGGCGGGAGTGATGTGGTGATGGAGCAAACAACGTAGCTCAACACAGAGAGACGCACAGCCTTGCCAAGCGAGTGGCCAAAACATTGGACGTAGCCCAAAAGAAGCGGAACGGGCTGCAGGCTCCTTGCCGCTAAGGTAGTTCGTTGCTTTGCCTCACTGGGGTTTTTGCTATTATATTTCACACATGTGGCGTACATGTAGACACGAGAAGTGGCTACGGATAGATGACTCTCCCCCTGCTCACAACATGATGCAGTCCGACAACACACGCACACCACGTGAGAGCTGGGCATCGTGGTGTTGGCCTGGGAATACACAGCACGGGTTGTTGCGTGCGTCTTCGGTGGCGCTGCTGCTTTGCATATCCGTCTCTGGGGAACCGTAACTTAGCGCCGTCGATCATCTCACAAGGGAGGGCCCTTTTCCAGAACAAAACCCATATCACGCTCGGACCGTCGTCATTCGTCAGCTCGCCTTCCTCTGGACCGACGGTGGATGGTTATCCAGTGCAGTGAGACCGGTCCTGCCCATAGCCCCATACAGGACGCGTAATAATGAACAATCCATGATGACTGGAGCTCTGAGCCGACTTCCCGACCTGCCGTACCTTTCATGCAGGTCGCGTTGAGCTACCATCGCTCGCATGAGGTGAGAGGCTCAAAGCTCGAAATAGGTGTACATGTAAACATGTAGCCCGATCTCGAATACGGGTGTGAGGTGAGGGAGAAGGATGTTGTTGTTGATGTGGCGGACGACCAGGTACGCTTGAGTACAAGAATGGTATCAGCAATGATATTGGGAAGCATCGTTATTGTCTGGGTAGCGATGCCACGGTAATTCGTTTCTCTATACCATCGGGTGTTGTTCATGTTGTTGTCGTCGCCACTATAGAGATGTAAAGTGGATGAAACCAACTCGCGAGCAAGATCGACCTTCCATTTGCATCCCCCCCTCCGACCCCACACGCCACCCTGACACGGCAGCTAAGCCGCATCCAGACTAACGACCCAAAAGTCCTCTCTGTTTTGGTGACCAGTCACGGCAAAGGCGTGTTGCTTCCGCTCGAGGAACCGCATCCTCTCTGTTGCCAGCAGCGACGTCCGACAATCATCATCAGCCTTGTTGTACGGCACGCCACATCTTCTTCAGCGCCTCGCACACATTCGCTTTAGGAAGGCACTCGTCGTTCGCTTGGGGCAGTCACGAATCTCCGCAACCAACCTACAGCCTCGATCTCCTGAGGTCACTGTGAGAGCACGACGTGAAATACACCAGACGCAACACCTAGACAGACCGACACACATACGTATCGACTGTATACACCACCATCCATCTCGCCCCTTCGCGGGCCACATCTCTACCCGAGCATGGCGAACCGCAACTCAGCCTACTCACACTCGAACCCCAACACACGCACCAACACGATGCAGAATGTATCGCAGCAGATGTCGACCACGAGCTGCCTGAACGCCTGCCACTCGGTATACACTAGCGGCCAGCCGTACCCGCTCGAGTCCAGTTCCAGCCTGGTGGTCAACACGTGGGTGACGGGCTCGAGCACCGGGCCGGATGGGCGGTTTGGCGGTACGGTGGATGGCGACTTGGCGAGAAGAGCGTGGGAGCATGCGAGACGGCGAGCAGAAGACGGGGCGGTCGTGCTTGGGTATGTCTACCTAAGCTGGTCATGATGGTGATGAGGGTGGCGAAGCTAACAGCGCGGCCATAGATCACTACACCACTCCACACCCTCCCTGCTTGCGCCATTCGTCTCCTCTCTTCCACTATCCGTGCCTGGGGCCTTTTATACAGCACTCAATGCGATCCGCCCATTCCTCCACACAGTCACGCCATACAATCCGTCATTACCGCGGTATTCGGGCCTAAGCGCCGCCTTTACCTTTACTTACGCTGGGGACTTGACTGCCGCCACCATCGCTCTGTCCACCTCCGGCATAGATACGAAGAGTGGCCTACTCAACGTCCCGGCGGAGAAGGGCTACAGGGCGTTCGACGTCTTCTACTACCTCCTGTCCAGCGCCTCATCGCCACAAGAGCGGCAGTACTTGGGGTTGAAGCCGGCACACCAATATACACTGTTGAAGAAGAGCGAAACGTACGACGCCCCATCATACCTGCCCACCGCCGACGATGCCGCCAACGCCGAAGACTTCCGCGAAGGCCTGAAAGCCATCGGTATTAAAGGCAAAAGCCTCCGCCAACTCCTCGCCGTCGTAGCCGCCCTCCTCCGCCTCGGTGATGGCCTCGGCTTCCTAGTCGACCAAGAAGAGCTGGAAGCTACTTGCGAGGAAGTCGGCGGTCTGCTGGACGTCGATCCAGACGTCCTGCTGAAGAAGTGCGTGACGGAAGAGCGCGAAGTGCTGATTGCCGGTCTCTACGAAGCGCTCGTAGACTGGGTTATAATGCGCGCAAACGAAGCGATACGCCATGAGCTGCAGAACGGGCGTGCGATAGGATCCAGCAGTGGCAGCGATGAGGGTGCGCCCACGCCACCCAGCAGCCAGGATGAGAGCGATAATGTTTGCGTGACGGTGGTGGAGCTTCCGTACCAGACCTTGGGAAAGGCGGTGGCGCTGCAGAGGATCTTCGATGACGAGACGGGAATCAACGCCGAGATGAAGCAAGATGGGTTGCAGATCGTGCCGGCGGGATCGTCGGTGGTGAGGGAGATGCGGGATGCGATTGCGCAGAGCGAGCCAGACCTCGGCATCATGTCTGGCCTTCTGGGCCGCGAGCGCGACAATCAGATGGACAAGCGGCAGGGCGTACTGGAGAAAGTTGGGGTCGAGGCGGAGGAGGATAGTTTCATCAGGCAAATCCTCTACCCGGTACATGGCGAGGGAGTATTGCTCGGTAAGACTGGCCGCTTTAACCTCACCCAGGTGCTGGACAGCAGCAGAGTGTGGTTTCAGCTGTGTCTGCACCCCTCAGACGACGCGCCGGCTTCGCTCGCAAATCAGACAAGTCAACATTGGTCTGCTGCGTGTGTGTCCAGCCAGATCCGTGGGTGGCGGTTACCGGAGTGGGCAAATCACCGCAACAAGCGACTGGACTTTACCGCCGACTTCGACGTCGAAGAGTTCGTGGACCGATACGCTCGACTCGGCTGCCAAGGCGGCCGCGAAGGCGTCGAAGCCTGGATCATGGAGCGCGGATGGAGCAACGGCGAAGTGCTCATCGGTGACGAGCGCATCTGGATGCGGGAAGGTAGCTGGCATGACGCCGAGCGCATGTTGGATATGAAGCCCCTGGACGACGTCACGCCGGCCATGGACATGCTGGGCGGCATGGTCGGCGCCGGCGGTCTGGAGTCCGGATACTCGGTCCAGACACCCGGCGATGGCTTCTTCAACCAGTACGCTGTTGAAAACAATAGCAGGGACAACCTCCTGCTCGGTCGACAGCCCTCCGCGATGGGGATGGCGAGGAGCATAGCGCCAACGCAGGCCCGGACTATGCACAGTGCCATGGTTCCCGGTGATTACGGCCTGGGCCGCAAGGGTGACGTGGACGAGGGCATCGTCGACTACGAAGACTTGGACATGGATCTCTCCGGCAAGCACATTGAGATACAAAGCGTGTCGTGGGGCCGCCGCGTCTGGGTGGCATTCGTGTGGGGACTCACTTTCTGGATACCGAGTTTCCTGCTCAAGCACGTAGGACGAATGAAGAGGCCGGACGTGAGGTTGGCGTGGAGAGAGAAGATCGCGCTCATTTTCATCATAGCAATGTTGAACGGCATAGTGGTCTTCTACATCGTCGGCTTCGGCAACCTGCTCTGTCCGAACAAGGACAAGGTCTGGAACGAGAAGGAAGTCGGGTATCACCAAGGCACCAATGACTACTACGTCGCTTTCCGCGGAGGCGTGTACGACCTTACGCACTTCTGGAACACGCAGCACTCGGACAACAATATCGATACGACGCAGGCGAACATGTTGCCTTTTGCCGGCATGGATGTGTCGGAGTATATCGTGCCGCCGCTGACGATAGCGTGTCCCGGCGTTGTGAACGATGATACGGTATATCTGCAGACTAACAACACGCTGTTATACCCGCAAGGCGAGCACATCTCTGGACCAATACGTCAGTCGGACCCGACTACCAAGTTGCACGACATCAACTGGTACACGCAGAGGTTTCTGCCGAAAATGAAGCAGATGTACAAGGGCGATCTGGTGTACCTCACTAGCGCAGTGAGGCAAGACGGGCAGGAAAACGGCCACAATTGGTTCATCATCAACGGGAAGAT
Organism: Rachicladosporium monterosium; assembly: GCA_035927975.1. NCBI lineage: Eukaryota > Fungi > Ascomycota > Dothideomycetes > Cladosporiales > Cladosporiaceae > Rachicladosporium > Rachicladosporium monterosium. The sequence goes on along the minus strand of JAVRRR010000040.1, from coordinate 22,215 downwards.
CTATGACCTGACGGATTACTTCTATACGAAGAAGCTGGAAAACAATCTGCCGCAATTCAGCTTTTTCGGGGACGCCGTCGAAAGTTTGGTGACGAGTAATCCCGGACTGGACATCACGGACCTGTGGAACGCTGACAACGGGATTAATGCGACGTTCAAGGGGAACAGCTTGAACTGCCTGAACAACGCCTTCTACGTGGGCAAGACCGATTTTCGGAAGTCGGCGAAGTGTCAGGTGAACAACTACATCCTGCTCTCCTTCACCATCGTCATCTGCTGCGTTATCGGCGTCAAGTTCCTTGCCGCGCTGCAGCTGGGCGGCAAGAAGAGGCCCGCGCAGCAAGACAAATTCGTCATCTGCCAGGTCCCGGCTTACACTGAAGGCGAGGACTCTCTCCGCAAGGGTCTCGACAGTCTGACGGCACTGGCCTACGACAATAAGAGGAAGTTGATCTGTGTCATCTGCGACGGTATGATCGTCGGCGGCGGCAACGACCGACCCACCCCCAAGATCGTCCTGGACATCCTCGGCGTGGACCCCAAAGTCGACCCCCCGGCCCTCCCCTTCCGCGCCGTGGGCGTCGGCAGCGACCAGCTCAACTACGGCAAAGTGTACTCCGGCCTCTACGAATTCGAAGGCAACGTCGTGCCCTACATCGTCGTGGTCAAAGTGGGCAAAGAAAGCGAGCAGCACAAATCCAAGCCCGGCAACCGCGGCAAGAGAGATAGCCAGATCGTGCTGATGTCTTTCCTCAACCGCGTGCATCACCGTTCCGCGATGAACCCGCTCGAGCTCGAGATTTTCCACCAGATCAACAATATTATTGGCGTCGACCCGGAGCTTTACGAGTACCTGTTCATGGTCGATGCGGATACCAAGGTCAAGGAGGATAGTTTGAATCGGCTGGTGGCGGCTTGCGCGCACGACGCGAAGATTGCCGGGATTTGCGGCGAGACGAGTTTGGAGAATGAGGAGGGGAGTTGGTGGACGATGATTCAGGTTTACGAGTACTACATCTCGCATCATTTGGCGAAGGCTTTCGAGAGCTTGTTCGGGAGTGTGACGTGTTTGCCTGGATGGTGAGTGGCATATGATGAAGTGGGAGGTGGTGACTTTGGCTGACACAGATTCACAGTTTCTGCATGTACCGTCTGCGTACCGCCGACAAGGGCCGCCCGCTCATCATCTCCGACAAGGTTGTTCACGAGTACGCTGACATTAACATTGACACGCTGCACAAGAAGAACCTCCTCTCGCTGGGCGAGGATCGCTACCTGACGACTCTCATGACCAAGCACTTCCCGGCCATGTCGTACAAGTTCGTCCCGGACGCGTACGCTCTCACCGAGGCCCCCTCGGAATGGAGCGTGCTGCTCTCCCAACGGCGACGCTGGATCAACTCGACCATCCACAACTTGGCGGAATTGGTGCTGCTAAAGGATCTTTGTGGCTTCTGCTGCTTTAGCATGCGCTTCGTCGTCTTCATCGACCTCTTCGGCACCGTCATCCTCCCCGCCACCTTCTGCTACCTGGTCTACCTCATCGTCCGCGTCGCGACGCACACGGGCCAATTCCCCCTCATCTCCGTCATCCTCATCGCCGCCGTCTACGGCCTACAAGCCATCATCTTCATCGTTAAGCGACAGTGGCAGCACATCGGCTGGATGATCATCTACCTCCTCGCCTACCCCATCTGGTCCTTCGTCCTCCCCATCTACTCCTTCTGGAAGCAAGACGACTTCTCCTGGGGCAACACCCGCGTCGTCATCGGCGAGAAGGGCATGAAGAAGGTCGTCGCCTCGGACGACGAGCCCTTCAACCCCCGCAGCATCCCCCTCCAGCGCTGGGACGACTACGCCACCCAGCATAACCTCCCCGGCCGCCGCGGCCTGGCCCAGGAGAAGGATATGTATTTCGCCCAGGACGGCATGCTGGCTCCGCAGGGGACCGGGACGGGTTACGAGATGGACGATATGCACAGCACCTACTCGTCCGTGAAACCCGCGTCGACGATTCTTACCGGTTTCCCGATGGGCCAGCCGCAGCAGCAGTACAGGCCGCCGATGGGGAGTCCGAGTCCGTACGCCGGGCTCAACAACAATCGCGCGAGCACCTTTTCGCATGCGAGCGCGCGGTACACGGATCTCCCGCCGCAGATGCAGATGCAGCAGCAACAGCAACAGCAGATGCAGCAGATGCAGATGCAGATGGAGCAGGCGCGCATGATGAGCATGGGCGGCATGAGCGACCAGCAATACGCCCAGATGCGCTCCCCGCCGATGTACCAGCAACAAGCACCGGGCACCGCTTCCCCGCAACTCATCGGCGGGCCCACATACCCCTACGCCACCACAGCCGGTGCTGGTGTCGGTGGAGCCGGCGCCGGAGGATGGCAAAGCCGACCAGCCAGCACGAACAACCTGGCCACGCTGTCGGGTTTCCAGACGCAGGGCCCGAGCAACGAGGCGATTGGGAGTGCGATCCGGGAGTGTCTGTTGGAGGTGGATATGGATAGTGTGACGAAGAAGCAGGTTAAAGCGCTTGTGGAGCAGAAGATGCAGTGCCAGTTGGTTGGGGAGAAGAGGGCGTATTTGGATGCGCAGATTGATGTTGAGTTGGCTAATATGTGAGGTTGAGAGTGGGTTGGGGTGGCGTTGTATGGTCTTGGGTCGTTCACGTGTTGGGGGGAGTCGCGGTGGGTAAAAGGTGTGGGTGTGGAACTTGGGGCGCGGAGGCGTTGTATTGGGTCTGGTGGCTTTGGTTTGTATATTGGGAGTAGACAACATAATGCTACGATGTGGCTTGTAGGTGCTCGCACCAGTGTGTACTTACGCTGCCGGCAACCTTCCACGCCAGCAACGCTGATCTGTACTCTGTCGCCCGGCACTCACTCGACGCCGGTCATTCCTCGCTGCCGGTCTTCGAAGACGCCGGTGTATACTCAACGCACGTGTTCTCCTGACACTGTTCTTTCCTTCGGGGATCTTGTTGCCCGACGCAGGTCTCGTCTGGACGCCGGTCTACTCTTGATGCTGGTCCAACCTCGACGCTAGTATCTTTCGCGTGGCGTTGCTCGACGTCAGTGCTCTTAGGAACGCTGGTCATCCTTCTACGCGGCTTCTGTGATTCCACTGCCATGACCGTATCCGCAAATCGTGCTTGGCGGGAGTGCCACATAGACTCGCCATTGCGCTGGCGCTGCGAGGAGTGAAAGCGACACTCGTCGCCGGACTTGCACACACCGAGGACCCAGGCTGCTCATGCGGAGGAGTAGCAAGGCTTTCTAGCCGTTGAACAGCGATGTGGGTGTCCTGGACGACGACGGCATCTCTACATGGCATCATAGGAGGGTGTCTTCTATTCCTTGATCGGGTCTTCGCCGTCGACGCATGCGCTGTAATGGCATTGGCTCAACGCATAGCAAACGCCGCAAGGCTGGTATCATTGACATGCACTGATTGCTTGATGATACTTGATCCATACGGCTGCCGCGTCACTCTTGTGCATCAGTAAGGTGTGTCCTTCTCCTCGATTGTTTACTAACCTGCGATCTTCATTCACTCCACGCAGGTGGTCGGAGTCTTTGAGTATATAGATCACACCAACCACGCAACAAGCTCTCAATAGCTCAGCACCTTCGACCTCCTGGCACCAGCTTCTTTAAGCAATCCGATAACCAAGAAGAATTCGACCATCACCTTGAGGCCGGAAGAGTAATCCGACTTCACGATCTCAGCGACCTTGAACTCCAGAAACCCGAACGCTCGAGCGATCGTATCCCGCACAAGCCAGAAGACCGTTCGACACCAAATCTACAGCATCCACGATGGCTGCCCCATCTACCGAAAACCTCATACCAGTGGTGGACAACCCATTGCAGTCTATCTCCAGCCCCGTCCCAGAGAAGACGCCCGATCACCCGTTGGAGACAACCGCGCATGCTGATGCAGACGCCAAGGCTGAGCTAGTTGCCGTGAAGAAAGGTCATGTCGGACCCGATGTATCGAAGACCTCCAGAGCCCCTCGTAAGGCTTCGCACAAGTCCCGGAAGCCTCTGATGAAGAAGAAGAAGAAGGTTCGGGCCTATAGCTCGTCTTCTGATAGCTCCGACGACGACTCTGATTCTGATTCCGATACGGAGAGCGAAAGTTCTGATGAAGAGGAGGCTATGAAGAACCAGCGCAAATCAAAGAAGGCAATCAAGGAGAAGAAGCGCCGCAGAAGCGTCTCATCGGAGTCAGAGGCTGACGATTCGGAGGAGGAAGAGAAGTTCAAGGAGAAGTCCAAGAAGAGGTCCAGTGATAAGCTCGAGAAGCGCAAGAAAAAGCCATCGAAGAAGGCTGACCACAAGCCCAAGCCCTCGAGTGAAACGGACGCCAGCTCCAGCGACGAAGGTGCCGCAAAGGCTCTCAAACGCAAAGACAAGACGGCGAAGAAGAAGTTGAAAGATACCAGAAAGGCCTCAAAAACCAGCAAAAGGAGCCTGCAGGATGTCTACAAGCGGGTCGATGAGGTCTGGGATAAGGAACTGCGCCGAGATGTACTCCGACCAACCGTGAAGGGCCACGACGATGACTTTGCTGAACACGCCTTCCTCGTTCGCCGGACGTTCAATTTCAAGCACGAGTATCTACAGACCATGATTGACGTGAAATCCAGAGCCCTCCGCAGCGTACTCCGTGAAGTGCTGAAGGACTGCTAGGTTGTCTCTCTCGAACCCGAAGAGCCGGAGATAACTTCCAGGACCATGTTCTTGTATCTCGAGGACCTGCGCACATACTATCGCACAACGCTGAAAGATAAAGTAGAGGTGGAGCGGAAGCGCAAGGTCGTCAGACAGCTTCGGATCCAACGACGCTTTTGCAAGGCGTTGGTACAGTACCTCGACGAGGACTTTAAAGACACAAAGAAGAGATTGTACCCGCTACTGGAAGCTGGAAAGATCGAGTTCGACTTGGTGTGGACCCTCTTCAAGCCCAATGATGTGGCGATATCGTCCAGCTATGGCGTCTGGGATGAACCGATGTGTTTCCGAGTCAGTCAAACTACTCTCATCAACAGCAGCACACGAGGCAAGTACTACACGGTCGAGGGGCAGTATCTCGAGTATGATGGGAAGGACACGGGCTGGGCGAAGCACAAAATGGAATTTAGCGGCGAGTTTAAAGGTGAGTTGATGAAGTAGTATCCTACTACTTCTCGAGTAGTCGAGTTGACCAACGCATTGCGCTAGGCCCACGCGCGATCAACACCTTTGAGGTCTACCCTCTGAAGTACCACAAGGATCCGGCCGCGATCAAGGACAAGATTGTGCCTCGTGGGAAGCGATTCGCTGTGCTGCAAGGCATGCAATTCAAGTTCCACAAGGGCATAGCATGTAAGAAAGCATCTATCCATCCCCCCCCGAGGCTCCACTGACCTACCGTTTCATAGTTCAAAAAGACCGCAAGGGCAGAGCGGTAAGGATAAACGTTAACAGCTGCGTTATGATCGATCCCGCGACATTCCGCCGCATTAGGCCAAACTACCTATTCTCCAGCATCCAGAGCCCCATAGATAGTCGCAAGGAAGAGGATGAAGATGCCGAGCAGAAACCCGAGGACTCTGAGCAGGATTCCTCGTGTTCGGAGAAACAATCATCATCAAGCGACAGCGAGGGTGGCGATGACAGCACCCATTCGCCTGAGCGCGGTCAACGTATGGAACCCATCCGTGAACCCCAAGGCCGTACATTCAGCGATGACAACTTGCTGCTAGCCTCACCAGTCGTCTTGGGCTTCTCCTTCGCGGACAAACTTTGGCTGGAGTTCTCCGTGTCCGGCATCCAGGATATCGAGTACAACGAAGGAGCTTTCGAGTCGCTGATGCTGCCAGAGAAGCAGAAGGACATCGTGCAGGCGCTGGTCGAGAGCCACAAATTCAACGCTGCGAAGGTGATCCATTCCCGAACCATGTTTTGCGACCAGCTACTGACTGGCTATAGGGCATCGACGATGTGATACGCGGCAAAGGCAAGGGTCTTGTCTCGGTCCTACACGGTCCTCCTGGCTGTGGCAAGACCCTCACGGCAGAGTCGATCTCGGAGTTGCTCAAGTGCCCACTATATGCCGTCTCCGCGGGTGAGCTGGGCACTGATCCGGCCAAATTAGAAGTCAAGCTGAACGAAATACTGGACGTCGCCCATTCTTGGGGTGCAGTGCTACTCCTGGATGAGGCGGACGTTTTCCTCAAGAAGCGTGAAGCACGTCCTACCCAAGCAATCTTTGCAATATCCTCTCTTGCTAACACCGCCGCGCCAGGTCCACGACATCCAACGCAACGCCCTCGTCTCCATCTTCCTCCGCATGCTCGAGTACTTCCAGGGCATCCTCTTTCTCACCACCAACCGCGTGGACACCTTCGACGAAGCCTTCCAGTCCCGCATCCACCTGCCTCTGCGTTACTCGGAACTCACGCCCAAAGCCAAGAAAGCAGTCTGGAAACTCTTTCTCGAGGCAGTGCGCAAGACCGACTCCACTGCCGCCGTTGCCGAGTTCACGGAACACGATCTGGAGGCGCTCTCCAGGCGGCAGCTTAATGGACGACAGATTAAGAACGCTGTGCGGACTGCGCAGGCGCTTGCCTTGCGGGAGGGGACGAAGCTTGGGCTGGAGCATGTGAAGAAGGTGTTGGATGTAAATGAGGAGTTTAGCCGCGATCTGAAGGGTGGGACTGGGTACACTGATGCCATGAGGAGTTACACTTGAGGAGAGCGATGCCGTGGGTGGTGGCGTATAGCCCATATGACGAGCGAGCAACGGGAAGCCGCTCGGCTTGTTTGTAGCTATCCAGGGAAGCGAGTAATCAGCTGCTGCTCGCGAGCACAATGACATAGTCAGAATATTCCTCGCTGGGAAGATGTAGCCAGCTTACTGCACTGAACAGCATGGTCCGAACTCTTTCTCACGCCCTCTTCAGAAGGCACAGGGAGTCCCCAGACTTTCGCTAAGACCTCCGCCCGTTCAACCGCCCAATTGAGTCGTCAAAAGTGACGGTTGCGCCGGGCCTGGGAGGGCAAGCAAAGGCAGTGAGGTTTCTGCGGGCTATTTATCTAGTCTCCGGTGTCAGTGGCGTGATTGACGAGGTGAAACTTGATGCCGTGTCTCATTATCTACGCTGCTCGTTCAGCTTTACTGTTCTTGGTCCCATCAGGCTCACATCCAGCGCTGAAAGATCATCGTCGCAACAAGACTGCCAGTGAGAAGAGTAGAAGCCGTTCCCTGTACATGCGTTCGAGCGCTCGTTGTGTCGATATATCTTGTATTACACACGCCACCCACCAGTCTCCTGGACTTCCAACGCCTAAACCTTCGCAAACGCCATGGCTGCCCATCCCAGAACGCGGTGTAAGCAGCCAGCCACCCGTAGTCGTCATTACATTCCCACTCGCTATCTCAAGCATCATGTATATCCTTACTCTCCCTCGTCCGCATCGTCTCCCCACTCGGCCGCGTCGACATATCCAAAACACTACTCGTCGGCGTGTACCTCCTCCCCGCACTACTCGCGGTGCTGGGCGGCGTATACCTCCCCTGACTATCGGTGGACGCCGGAGTATAGCCTGCGAAGCCATCGACTAGACTATCGCTGGTACTGCTATCAACCAGCGTGTCCGGTCGTGAAGAGTAATCCGGCAAGCTCTCGGACGCGTACGACGGTAGTGTGCCGGTGCTTGCTCGACTCCTCGACGCGGGCGTGAATGGTAGCGGCACGAGAGGTGGCGGCGGATCGTTGACTGGTACGACCGCAACATACCGCTGCTCATTCACCCGCACGAGACTCGCCACGATCTCGTGCGCATGTCTCAGCTCGCGGATCTCCGCCTCCATAATCTCGCCCTTCTCCGCCTGGTCAAGGTCGTTCATCTGCTCCAGGAACGCATCCTGCAAGATCAGCGCGCGCTTCTCCTCGTAGTCTTCAATCCGCGGCTCGGAAGCCGAGCGGAAGCAGCTAACGGCGCTCATGAAGTGATCCCAGCGTCTGCGCATTGCGGCGCGTCTGGCGGCTTTGCGGTAGGCGCGGGCGTTTCGCCGCTCTTCGCGGTCGGCGGCACGTTCGACGCGCGTGCGCATTGACATGCAGCGTTGGCGGATGTATTTGCATAGTGCTGCCAGACCGAGGACGGTGGCGATCAGGGCAAGCGCACGCACCAAAGGGTCAGGAGGGTTGACGAGGTCGATCATGTGTGAGTCCGTCGTAGAGCCGTTCTTTGTTATGATGAATGGCATGTTGAGGCCTTGCGCTGTGCTCTTGGTGCAATTGCGGGAGGCCTGCTGTGGTCTCAATTTCTCATCCGATAATGCGACGGCATTTTGTATGCGGGAGTAACGCGGTCGCGCATAGTCGGATGAAGGTTCTGTTAGAACACTGATCTTGTCACATAAACGTTGAGCGAGTGTTCGAGCAGCACAAACTAGGCCATCGCACTCCTCGAGTAAGTGACCGATCGACACATGATCTCGATGAGCTCGTAGATGCTGGGCAATCGCTTGCTTCTTCAATGAGATTTGCTCCTTGAGCTTCTCCGCTTCAGCTTCCAACAGATGTAGGGATTCGACGTGGTCATCCAGGTCGAAGCTCGATGCATTGTCTAGCGAGACCATAGCTTCCACAGTGAATTCCGTCGTGGGTTCCTCAACTACGGTCGATTGGTCGGCCGCTGTAAAGTTGTGGGTGAGACCGGAGTGTCTCGCGTTAGCATCTATCGACAGCCATGCCAGACGTGGAGACTCCGACAGCTGTAGTGCGGCGTCAAATCGAAGAGTTGGAGAGAGTATCACGTCATCCAGGGACAAAGCCTCGAACGTAAATCCGCGCGGTGATGATCCACGAGGTTGTCCCGGAAGAGTATAGTTGACTTCAATTGAGTACTCAAGACGGTGAGCTGGCGCCGAAGATCCGTGCGTATCGTACGCAGAGAGAAGGCCGGT